>OMPJ01008866.1:0-40137 GCA_900312935.1 Carapus acus | reverse complement strand
CTGTACCTACCTACCTACCATCATATATTGTATATATGCGCGCGCTCACACACACACACACACACACACACACACACACACACACACACACATACTGTATGTATTTACAGCCTTGACAGTATAGTTACACACAGACAGTTTACACGCGGAGATGTGTATTGCTTTGTAAGTGGTGATGTGTGTTGCATTGTGGTGGGGGGGCGGAGGGGGACGTAATGTGTTGCATTGTGGGCGGGAGTACGGGGGTGTTGTGTAGTGTATGGGGGGATGTATGTTGGAGTTGCACTGTTGTATCATACAATTAACTGAATTTGACAGTTTTTGTTCATAAATGAGGAAGACTGTCTCTTGATGATTACATAAAAAAAGTTTTTTTTTGCCCCTCAGGAGTCTTAGCTGCCAGAGGATCTCTCTCCATAAGAATATGTTCCTGTCCTTCATCTTGAACTCTATTGTCACAATCATGTGGCTCTCCCTCTCAGTGGACAACAACCAGGCCACAATGGCTACCAACCCTGTGAGCTACTTATGTATTTCACATGTCAAGAAACAAGTTTATCTGGATAATCTGAGGCCAAAGAAAGACAATAACTGTAACAGACATGTTGTTGTATCAACTATTTCTTTGTTGTTTGTTTGTTTTTTTGTTATCTGTCTTGCTGATTTGTGGGACATGTGTAGAGTCAACAACCTGCACTGGTATTCATTGTTGATTAGAGCCATACAGTAGGTTGAAGAAGGGCCAGAATCAGTTTGCACATAGTGTGGTCAATTGTATCATTACTGTATTCAGGGCAGTGATTGGACACCTAATCACTGGCTGATCATAACAGGTCAACTGTTGGAGTGCTGCAGTATGGTATTAGCAAAACTCGAACCAGGGCAGTGAAGAATAATTTATTGAACCCATAGGGAAATTACAGAGCAATCAAATGTAATCGCAGAGGCTCTGCATCACTCTGGTGTCATCATCAGAGTTCAGCTCCATCCTGACAATGTCACTAGCCTTGATGGACGAGGGGGACACTGTGGCAGATCCATGACAACCATGGTGGAAAGCCACAATTTAATGTATCTGATTGATTAAAGTTGGTGTATTCTTTGCTTTCTGAAATCTCCTGCGCGGTGTTTTTTACCATGTTCCCTAGGTAAGCTGTAAGGTTCTGGCTGTCCTGAACCAGTACACGTTCGCTTCAAGCTATTTTTGGATGCTGTGTGAGGGTATTTACCTTCACACGCTCATCATTGTCGCCGTTTTTGTGGGAGAACAGCAGCTTTTTCTGTACTACGTCCTGGGATGGGGTGAGTCTGGAGGATTACAGCTGGGACATTTCACCAATGCTAATGGTGCCCAATGATACTGTACTAGAGCACATACTGTCTCTAGCTCGTCATATGCCCTGTTCAAGGAAGAAATACCAGAGCATAATTGACATCAAAGCTCAGTTGTTTTCTGATTTCACTTTGGTGGAAAACAGATGTGCATGATTGATTTGATTTCATCCGTTTGTAGAGTTACATCCCGTGTTCCTTGAGGAAATAGTTCCAATCAGTAGATTTAATTCTGTTTTCATTATACACATTCTTTTTTTTTAGACTTTTGATGAAATTGTATTGCACAATTTCCCAAAGCCATTTGTGCAAAATGTATGAGATTCTCAGAAAAAATAAATTTTACATTTTCCTTTCTAAATGTATAATGAAACTGTTATCAAAATGCTCTTGCTTTGGGTGACATGATAGAAAATATAACTGTGATGGTTATGTTCTGAAATTAGAAATAGAATACTGTAGCACTCTTGAACTGTAACACATTCAATGGTCACCATTGGTCATTTCATCAGTGTCTGTACCTTGCTTAATTAATTCTGGTGTCTCCCTGCAGGTTTTCCCATCATTCCTGCTATCACATATGCTGTAGGACGAATGCTCTACTATAATGACAGGTAAGATGAGATGAGAACACGATTTCCACGTGCTTTCACTTACAGCACGACCTTCCTCATCTGCCTCTTATGATTCCCTTGATCTTCTCTGAATGTCATTCCCCCTCATCTTTTAGTTAACAGTATGAAATTTTATCACAGTTAAATATTTTGTGCGGTGACCTGACGTCACTGATGAAAAATTCTTCAGACTTTCATTCAGCGACAGTATTGTCCGTGCAGTAATTTAAGTGTGACGTTCAGTAATTCTGGGGCACCCTTTTGTTCGGCGCCACAGGTGCTGGATCAGCTCAAACACACATCTGCTCTACATCATCCATGGGCCCATTCATGCTGCATTGATTGTGAGTACTTTTGTATGCTTCTAATCGCGGCGATTGCTTGTGTATTTCTAAATTTTCTGTTTTCAGTCAGGTTGTTTGAGTGGTATAGTAGGGGAGACCCGGGCTTTTTGTCACACTTTTTACACTCTTGTGTAATTCTTGGAATCAATACATCAGACAACAAAAATATGTGCACCAGATGAAAGACCAATGTCTCAAGTATTTATTTTGTATCTATGTCATTTTCATGTCTCATTTGGATGCAAAGTTATCGGCAATCCAATAGAGAGTGAGCACTTGTGACAAGTTACCCTATCATCGGGTAGGTTGTCACACTATACGGGGTAAGATGTCACACTGGATTTTGCAACAAATAAATCGAGGACAAAATTCTTGTTATGGCTCTAATTCAAGTCAGGCATTGAAAATTATTAACATTGTACTTGAAAAAGTCATTGAATATGGCCATTGAACAAACTGAATTGAGAGAGAGTTTTTCACGTGTCCTCCTCTGTAGGTTCAGAATCTTTAATCTGAGCCAGTCCTTCCTGTGTGACTTAGATCAGGGCTCTCCTCACTGTGATGAAATGTTAGATTCAATGGTGTGAGAGTACCCTAGAATCATTCCTGTATCTTCTGGTTTTCCAAATATAATTTGTGCATCTCTTAGCTATTGATGAACTGTCCTCCTCCCAAGAGAAAGCCTCAATTGCTTATAATTGGGCCCCATCAGATTTTCCAGGCTTAATAACCACAGGACCACAGGCCTGCCTGCTGTGGAGTGAGATTTTGAGTGTGAATGACCCTGTATTGTGGCCCTGCGATGAACAGGTGACTAGTTCAGGTTGAGTTTTCATAGTCTAGGGGCTAGAGGTAGTAGCTCTCATTGTCAGCCTCTCCTCCTTTTGTCTGCCACTTCGACATGTAAAATGGCAGTATGCAAAATGCACTGGACTGAAGTCCATAGAAACTGCTGTTATTCTCGAATACCTGTTTGCTTTTCTCAAAAGAACAAATTCAACTGAACTACAAGTAAAGAAAGTATTGGTTCATGATGAAATGTAAAGCTGTCCAGATATATGGTAACAGTTTCCACCAAGAACTTGATGATCCATCTATATACACTAAAACAAAACCTGACAAACAAATGTCTTCGCTAGTCAGACTTTTCATCCGAATCACAGCTCTTGCACACACAGACTCATTTGCCAGGGGTACACTGCTCATGGGCCCACCCCTTGCACATCACACACTACACCCAGGATTTTCCTGGCTGCCTGTTTCCAAATGGCTCTACACAGACCAGGCACAGGGACTGATTTCCTGGGGACTCATCCCAGGACTCATCTACCTGCTAAAGGTAGCTCTAGCTTAAACTTATCTTACAACAAAACATTGACTGAGATATGACAGGATGCCTTAATCTCTCCTCTTATAAGTCCGCTTACCGGTATTTGATTGTGAAGATCTTTTTCCGAAAAAAAGGTTATTTCAAAATATATGAGATTGATTTTTTTTTTTACTTTGGGATGTAAAAAAATGGCTACATGATACTCACCTAAACTCACTGTGCTACTCTCCTCTTAGTTAGTCCATGACATCAGATGATGTAAAGGGAAAAAAACTACTGTTCCACTTTTTAGTTGCCCCCTCCCGTGGGGAAGATAATTGCAATGTGACAACTTACCCATGTGACATCAAGCCCCGGTCTCCCCTACTACTGGAATAGCACAATACATTTTTGTAGGGGCCAATTGAAATGTTGATCATACAAGTACAAATTAAATGCCACTACAGTAATGGATAGAGTTGTGTCATTCCCTCAGGCCCAGTGCTTTTGAATACATTCCTACATCATGAGCTATGATGCCACCATCAGGGCAATAATCGTAACTGAGGCATTAAACTGGTGCATCAGAATCGCTTACACTTAAAGTGAGTCTAAGATGGCTAATAATGACATTAAATAATTATCTGATAGACAACAAAGGGGCATTATGAAACACCAAAAGTGTTGTTTTTGTGTTTCATTTTCAATTTTGCACTCTCCAATCCATACATGTTATGTACCCTCCAACTCCCATTCCAGGTGAACCTGTTCTTTCTCTTAAACATTGTGCGGGTTCTTATCACCAAGCTCAAAGTGACCCACAGGGCTGAGTCCACTGCCTACATGAAGGCTGTGAGAGCCACGCTCATCCTCATCCCTCTGCTGGGAGCCCAGTTCATCCTTGTCCCTTGGAGGCCTGAGGGTCGTATGGCACGGGCAATCTACGAGTTCATTATGAATATCTTCTCCCACTTTCAGGTAACATGCCAGTGGCAACAAAAATGCAGAAGAGAGGCATTCAGTAACTTTGAGACTAAATAAGAGTAGTGAGAGGTTTTACCAAATAATCTGTACCTCAGTTGTGCTGAGAGAAATTGATGCCTGCACAACTTTCCTGTTGTTGCCAGGAGATAACACCTTGACCGAAAGAATACTTGCAACCATAAACCACAATTAATTATAAGTTATGACTAACCCAGAAGGTTTTAATAGGTCACATGTGAACCATAGTAATGATTCCTGCATTGAGTTTAAGCATAACACACTGTAGGAGGTGGTCTGAGATTGTAGTCTCAAACTCTGAAGCAGACAGCTGGAACAGAAAGGTACCAGTACCTACGAATACTTCATGTACAGAACTTGGTTCATCCCATACTGCAGACTTGATAATGAGGAGAGATGTAATGATCCTTAATAACACCCAGCAGACTGCATATAGGGATCCACTTCATGGAGGACCTCCAGCTATAACAAATAATGAATTGAGGATCTTGTACTGAACATAGACAATGTTTCTTGTTTCTTTTGATTGTTGTGACACTGTTGCAACATTCTACATCAGTCTGTTCCACCAGTTAAATCTTAAATTCAATTCAATGCAATTTAATTTGTATAGCGCCAAATCATAACAGGAGTTATCTCAAGGCGCTTTACAGGATGGACCAGGTAGTGCTCCTCAGCATGTAAACAGTCACGGGCTATGGGATGGACACACAGACACCGAACCAAATCTAAAAGTTTTGGTTAAAAATTGCACATTTATTTTCTAAGACAGCCTGCATTGTGTTTCGTTACAGGGTCTCCTGGTGGCGATTATATTCTGTTTCTGCAATGCTGAGGTACACAGCTTCAAAAAGATAAAAATCCCACACCACTGCAGCTGAAGGCACTTGAGCTTGCATTTTCCATATTAAAAGAACGTTTGGCAGTTAATTTGTTTTACCCAAAGTGTAGCTGAAATATTGTCTTTCAATTAATTTTGTGTTTTCAATGTTAATGCCCAGGCCCAAACAGCACTGCGAAGGAAGTGGGCTCAGTGGAAGGTTGCTTGGGGTAAGACTGGCTGGGGTGACACACCAATCACTCCAAACTCCCACCTTAACTACCACACTAACTGCTCCATCACTGAAACCAGCCGTGCACCCTTCAGCCTGGAGCTGCCCGAACACCGTGAGCACGGCAGCTTCGCCTTCAAGGATGTGCAAAAAGCCAATGGCCAACAGAACAACAGGAAGAGGTGCAGCAATGGCGAAGCAGATGTTCCCATAGCCAAGTGCCTAGAGACCACTCGCATCTGAGAGCCTAGGGGTGATCGCCGTGATGTTGTCCAAACACAAACACAGGAGAAACTCCAGAAGAGACTGACAATATAGAGGCTATGGCTTTAACATAAAGCACCTACAGCTTTGCTCCTACAGAGTATGAACAGCCAAGACAACTTGAATTAGCTTTGGCAAGGAGGTGAGTATGTCATGCCAAGATGTGTACAATATAAAATGTAGGTCGTACTCCAAATGTGTGTGATGTTCCTGCAAGCACATTGATTATTCCAGCTTGATCTCATAATTTTAACAATATTGCCGGCCTCGCTCACTTTCTTGTAATAGTGATAATAGACTTTTTAAACATGTTGTTATGAGCAACTTATGAGTATAATTATATCATCTGTCAACTGTTTTTCTATATTTGATATCAAAGAGGCAATAGTGATCATTGCCTTCTAAAGCTTGAATTGCTCTACTTTCCTGCACCACAGTGACAGTAAAATGTCAAAGACCATATTACAATTTCATACCTGCTTTCGTTTCAGAAAGATCTATTTTTTTCTATCTTTGCCTTCATAGCTTGCATAACATCTTATCTTAACAATATTAAGTTCAACACGTGTGTGAGGTCAACAAAATAACACAGAATGACATTATTTGCTTGGAAACTGGCTTACTAAGGTTCTGTGTCATTGGTTCCGAAGAGAGAATGAGCTGTTTGGAAGGGGCTGTGTAAGTATCTTGGGTCTGACTTCCGTGGCAGTTTATTTGAGTTAAAAATGAGTTGTCTCTTTAAAAGGAGTACATTACATACTGAACGTTGACTATATATATCAAGGACGTATTCAGTTGATAGGGCGGACAAAGAGCTGTGGATTGCTAAAATCATTTCACCTCCTAGCGATTGTACTGGTAAATGATCTCTCAGATAATATCACTGCAGTCTGATTGATCTCATATGAAATAAAGGCTTGCCACTAGTTATTTGTGTTTGTAAACAATGAAATGCAGATGTAATTTTCAAAACCAGTTCCTGTGTGCAACACTACATGTTAATACACAACACTACATGCCAAATCTTTGCACGTCACATCTTTGCGCCAAGAATGAGAAAAAATGGGGCAACTAAGTTTTCTCTTTTATGGACGGCAAAAACATTGTGGTGTTCTCAAAACCTTTGTATTTCTGTGTATTCTTATCTTGTTTGTATTGACTTTTTGAATATTTATATTGCAATGTATTATCAAAGGACATATCTGGCTGGTGTTATTCATGTGAGTGTAAGATGTGTCAGTGTGGATGGAAATTTTCAAAATCTTTGTGAAGAAATGTGAAAAACATTCCAATAAAATAACGAGACAAAGCCTCAATTCAGCCACATGGTTTGTATTTATTAATGAATATTAATATGTCTCATTTATATGCCCTCATTTACCTTCACTTCGAATTAATTTTGTGTCACATAATTTACATACCATTCAGCTCACTAAACACACAATAATTTAGTCTCACCATCTTTTAATATTTCAATAATCTACCAAGATAAGCCTAGTGACCCTATTGTATTTCAGTTTGATCACACTGGAGAGAAGATGGTGGGGGTGGAAATGTCACAAAGGGGGAAAAGAGGAGGACTGCACAGAGGGTTCATTCATGTACTTGACATAATGATAATGATAAAGATAGATAGATTTCACAAAGAACTGTGAAATAATACATTTTCATTCCATGTAAGCAAATAAAACACTCAATTTCACTACCACTGCTATTCATTTTTTGTCATTTACCACATCTTACAATACACTGCACTACTGGAAACTGGCAGTAGGTTTTGAAAAAGAGAGAGGTACAATACAATACAATACAATTTAATTTGTATAGCGCCAAATCATAACAGGAGTTATCTCAAGGCGCTTTACAGGATGGAGCAGGTAGTGCTCATGACATTCTTACTTTTACATCCTCAGGAACTTCATCTTCCACCACATATTACCACAAGGATTTGTTTTGTTCCATGTTTTGCTGACAAAAGGATGTCATTTTGGTCGGCAGTGATTGACATACACATTTTGACAGGAGGCCATAAGAATGAATCAGATCGATAGATAGATAGATAAATAAATAAATAAACAGATAGACAGACAGATGACCTCTGACACCATAAAAAAACAATTATAACGACCTAAATTCTCAAAAGTTAACATTTAAGGCAGAGTAATTGGTAGTTGAACTTCTTTACTGAGAAAAGGACGAGGTCCCACCGAGATTTGAACTCGGATCGCTGGATTCAAAGTCCAGAGTGCTAACCATTACACCATGGGACCGCACGGTGCTCCTTCCTGGAACAACATCATACAATATTACTATCAGACGGCACCACGTCGGCCACATTTTTCTGGAAGGGATACAATTGTATTGTATTGTAAGGGATGGCGCATAAAGATACCAATGTGGTATTTTTCAGTCAAATTTTGCGTCCACCCAAATAAACCACGATTAACTACAAACATGCAGTACCATTAGCATACGCTGACAATAGTTACCGGGCTAATTTTTACGTAGTTCGCGTGATATCAAGTAAGACGCATATACAGTATATAGAGTCTAGTCATTAAGTGTCAAGTTTCCTTTACGATTGTAGTAGGTGCAAATTGATTTGTGTTTTGATCCTGCATGTCGCTGTTAAGTTTAGAAAAATGGTAACGGATTTGTGGTTTGAGTAGCCGAAGCTAACGTAAACCACGGGGTGATTCGCCTTCCGCACTTTCGTGACGCCACGTAAACATGGTATGTAAATGTACGTATGGCCTCTTGTTTCTTTCACATTACCTGAGTTATTTTCCGTAACTTCAACTTCTGTCGGATTAATGTTTATATTTCAGTGTCTTTCTGTGTTGCTGCGCATATAGGTTCAGCAAATAGCGTAGGTGGGTTCTATATATCTGCCTTTCTAATAGGGATATAAAACTGTGAAACTATTAAATCTCTAAAGCACTAGGACGTGTACAACTAAATTTCAAGGTGCCCTGTTGATAATTCAACACATGGGGGCGTCAAAGTACTTGTGTGTTTATTTACTTACTGCGTTTTCTTCATGTCTGCAATAAAATTTAAGGAAAGCGGCCCCCATGACAGCCCCGACAGAGTTGAGTGCTGCAATGTGGAAGGCAACATTTTATTCACGCAAGCATGGCCGAACCTTTACATAACACTTATCTGAAAGCACACCCCTTGAATGCACCTGGATGTACGTTTAACCTCGCCTCACCAGGCTCACCCTTTCAACACACACACACACACACACACACAAACACACACACACACTCCAATCCTCTCACTAGCTGCATGTTGGCTTTTGTTATATGGCTTCATCACATTCCACATCTCGGAGTGTTTCTCCTCAACTGCTTAATGTCCCTTGCTGTTTGTCATATATGGACATTTGTAGTCAGATCGAAGCAAAACTTATTTTGTGCTAGCACAGAGATTAAAAACCGCTTTTTCCTGTGTGTGTTTTTGTGGATCTAGATAATCACACAGTTTGTTCACACTGCATTGGCTCAACCCATCTCTGTGTGTAAGCCCTGCCCAAACAGATTCATCCATGCGTATCTTAACACCGAGGTGTTGTGAGGACACGCAGCCACGATGCCCTACAGCTCAGATTAAAGTAAAGGCTTAAGGAAACTTGTGAGCAAACCACTCCCCCATGACCTAGTGCTCGCTTTGCCCCTTTGACCATTCACGCATGCAGATAATAGTCATAACACCGTGGGCCATTTGACCACCTGAAAAGGATCAGTTTGAAATCAGTGGTTTACAGAAACTCTGTGGGGACATGTAAATCAACCCAGTTGGACGTAATGCTTCCACAAAGAGAGAGGACTACAGTATGATGAAATAACGAAACAGAGCTCTGTATGACTGAGGTACTTCAGAGAAGTCAAGCCAAATTAGTATTATCTACAGATACTCATTCTCCCTTCTACTGTTAATTATATTAGCATGTCATTAGAGTTTTTCCTCATAAATTAAAAGCAATGATGTGGTTATAAGCATGGTAACCCATAGCAACCGAAGGCATTATGCAACACAAAATTCAATTCATATGTAATCAAGAACCAGCACAACCATAATGAATTTCTGTTCATCAAAAATGTAATCTAACAGAGCTCTTCCACTCTCCTTGACATCACTTGGCACAATTAATAAAGACCTCATGTATAAATGGGTTTAAATGGTTGTGTGATGCTGCATTAAATTACCTAAATTGTTTTGCCATTGACACTATTAGTAGTGGTTGTGATTTCATGATTGTAAAAATTGATAGTAACTTGATTATAACATTTTACACTCACAGTTAAACATGAACAGATAGAGAGAGAGACATGGAGAGACAGCACTGGTGTCAGACATGGGCTCAATGCCAAGTGTTATCATTTTTTTCCTCACCAGAACATACAGTGAAAAGACAGACTGTGTGGTACGCAGAGAATGGGCTTCAAGTCACTTTAATAAAGATGTGATAGTAAGCTTTCACTCGATTCTCAGGGCAGGGTTCTTGCCATGGTTGCACTGAAGAAAATTGGTTTGAATATCTCTGATATGGTCACACCTCAGCCTGGAGGGAACCCATACATTGACGCAATCAACTGGAATCACCAGGTTTCCGTTTGGCTTGGTTCCATAGTCAGTTGGCTGTAGATTCTTCGTTGTGACATGTACATTCAGTGATTATGGAGACGATAATATGCATTCAGTCTGTTCTTTCAACCCACAGTCTCGTACATCATCGATTCAGGCATCATGAAACCTGAAGTCTCTCACCAGATGGCTAATAAGTGTTTAACACCAGGCCATGAAGTCTTTGAGAAGGAGCGATTGCTTTGTTGGTGTCACCTCAGAAAAAAATCGCAGAGTCATAATTTGTATGATAAGTGGTTTTGGTGATACCAAATCACTTCCTGGTATAGTTGGTCCTGATACTCAACACTAACAGAATGTCAGAACACGTGACTGGTAATGTCAGGTCCTCTCACTATGTGGAGATCCCACTATAATTAATTGAAAGTGTACAGGATTACTGTGGATTTGTGGTATACATTCTACAAGTGTTTCCCCTGATGCAACATCTGTGATACTCAAACAACACCTGTAGATGGGACATCATCCAAAGCCTTTTGATTGTTACTGAAAATGGTCATCATGAACGATAAATAACAATGACATATATGTCACATACATACATACATACATACATACATACATACTGTATATACATACATACATACATACATACATACATACATACATACATACATACATACATACGCGCGCACACACACACACCTATTTTCTATGATGGTGAAAAACAAAAGACACAATGATACAAGTATTTTACCAGAGATTTTGAAATTAAGAGCAAGGGTGTGGTTTTGTGTATGCAATCCATCTGACTCAAAAATAGCCTTTTATTTTTAGCCAAAGACAGTGATGTGTCTCAGTGTTTTCCCTTCCATTTGGATGGATGTGGTGAGTTCTGCTTGAGGAGCTGCTAACCCCGAAGGAATTTCATTAGTCTTGGTTTCAGTGGAAAGTCAGTGTCTCGTGTCAATCTAAATGTTAAATTCAGCAGCCTGTCCAAGGGAAACACTTAGTACTCCCACTCCCTTTTGACATACAGTACATGCATGATTTTTAAAATTTTAGACAAATTCTGATATAATGGATCATCACTCAACAATTTTGAGCAAGTGCTGATTTTCAGAGTACTTTGCACCCTGATTTACATATCACCAAGCAGCTCTTCATAACTTCAACAAGAGATCAAGCTTGAAGTCTTAAGGTGCTAAAAAGAGATGGACGAGCACTGCCTTTCTGTAAACCTCCTTTACTTGGCATAAAATCAAAATGGATTACAGCCCAAGACTTTCTAAACTAGTCATTGGAGGATAACACACCGTCTTATCTTTCCATATTCACAGTTTGTGTTGTCACTCTCAATTTTCAATGTCCAACTAAAATTGGAAAGAGGCAACATAAGGAGTTAAAAAAAACACAACAAAAATACACAACATGGTCATGCTGGTGAGTGTGATTTGCCTACAGCTGTCAAAATGCCTGACGGCTCCAAAGTAGACTGACTAAAATGACTAGGGATGTTCGATATTGGCTTTTTTGCCGATATCCGATATGCCGATATTGTCCAACTCTCAATTTACCGATACCGATAACAGCCAATACCAATATGTGCGCCGGTAAACGCTTCAGGAGCGCATGGCACTATTTCAGTGTAACGCAAGCATTATTGTATTTTTATCGGTTTTTACTTTATTGGTTTTAAAGCAAAAAAAATCTGATACCGAAATCACATTTTTATGCTAATATCGGGCTGATAATATCGGTGGGCCGATATTATCGGACATCTCTAAAAATGACTGAATTGAATTATTGAATGAGAAGTTGATAGATTTTCAAGGTCTGAGCAATGTCTTAGCAATCACTTCTTCTGTAGTTAATTACCCCTACAGACCTTGGCAGTACCGATTTATCTGCTCTTGAATGTCTAAAAGTGATGTAACAGTTATCCATTGAGATCAAGCAACTTAAAAACTTAGATAATTGAAGGAGGATAGATGAAAATGAATTGAAAGGATGGAAAATGCAAGGACAAATTAGAAAGTCGGCAGAACCACTCTTCCCTTGATTAGAAAGTCTGCCAGTCCAGACTTAATTTCAGGAGGGTTTACAGTCAACAGACTGCCTTGCTTCAATGATTTACGATTAAAAAGGCAACCTGCGCCAATGAAATTGAAGGTTAATATCTTGTGAATGTTTTTGTAATGATGCTCGTCTGTTTTTACTGATTATGGTGGAGAAGGTGAGAGAGAGCACATTCTGACTGAGTGTGTTGAAAAAGGGTTATTTTCCAAGTGACAAAGTTTGTTGCTGTTTTGTGTGGCTTCATAACCCAAATATATGTGTTACATATTGCATGCAGGAGGCAGTGAAAGGTCTACACGAAGGTCAGAACGGTTTCCTACAATGCTAATCGTCTGGTCACAAGCACCTTGCTCCCATGCTCATCTATGTTGTCTTTCTGCATGAACTCGGATGTCTCTTCTTTGCAAATAAACAACACAGAGATCAATCTATGATAATCAATATATATGGACAGTCTTGTATTTACAGCTGGAAAGCTAAACTTTGCACTGTTATAATTTTTGTTACGTGTCATGATATGATTGGAGTTGTAACAATGTAATAAGACAGAGAAAAAAATCACGTTTTTGTATTTTTTCTTTTTCGCCTAGTTTATCTAACAAGCAATTTCAGCAAGTCTCTATTCCCCCTCCCTGTCTGTCTTTCCCTCTCTCTCGCTCACTCCCGCAGACACATACACACGCGCACTTGCACACAACCTCAGTAGGAGACACTTATGAGCCTGTCTGTGGGAGTTCTCCCTGGTACAGTATGCAGTCTGTGGGTTTTATCAGAGGCATCCCACCTGGAAGGAGTTGGGGAGTGAAAACACAGCTTCAGACAGATTTAGAGCTCTTTCTGCTCTGGAATGAATGAGCAGTATTTGTGTTGCTCGCTGTTTGAATAGCACTCTTTCTAGACTAAAGCCTCCATTGGTGAGAGGCTCCCAGAGTGTGAGGATGCATAATGATTCTCTTGCATAGAGGTATGCAAAATGTCAACAGTTAGGAGACTAACAGCTAATATAGTGGGATAGACACTTATTTGTGTGAGGATTATATTTATCTGTTATATGGTGGAAGTTCAATCAAACCCATTTGGCTAATTTGGGTTGTGTCAAAATATAATTGTACGAGTAAAATGATTTTTTTGAGTATTTTTTTTTTACACCTAATTCTCTAATGACAGTGTATTCTCGCAAAACGATGTCAGGTATATGGGATGTTCTCTTGATGGAGTAGGTGTTCAGCAGCTGTCCTTGTTACAGAATAGAAATTGTATGTATTTTTTTCAATGTGGTCCGAGAATGTCACATGGCTCTGTTTCTCTACATTAGGCCAAAGATTTAATTCTAAGTGTGTGCATGTGATTGAGAGAGAGAGGGTGTGTTTGTTTGTGTGTAGGGATTGGGGTTTGGAACAGCAACTTCATAAATACCTTTGAGAGACTAGGAGTGAAGGCAAGACATGAAGTCTGTACTTTGCAGTACAGACCTGCCTCATTCCTCTCTGTCCAGAGTGCTAGAGTGTGCAGTCCGTGCAAGACAGACAAATACAAGGCATAAAGATAAATGGGTCAGGATGAGCAAGATAAGCTAGACTGAAATGCTGTTCGTAGCTCCACAATAGTGCTGTTAAGTGTCATGATGATCAAGTCTTTGACACAGCCAAGTGGTTGTTTTTAACGTCTAAAGCCTTGCTTCTCCCCCAGTGTGGATTAAGTTTGGCATGTATTGGTATTGTGCTGTATTGTGCTGTATTAGCAGCTGAATGTAATATAGATTTTTAACAGGGAGATAGAGAGGGCCAGTAAGTGGCTGTGGATCGCAACTGCTCATTCATATTTCGTCTGAAATGACGTACAAGGTAGACTTGAATACAGTGCGGACAAATGCGGTCAGTAGAGAATTACAGTGAATACTGCGGCACCATGTTGCAATTTTGCAAGGAGTGGTAGTGAGATGAGAGACGGGAGAAAGGAGAATAAATATGCTCTTTTTTCAAAAGGAAGATTCAATTAGTGAAAGAGATGGCATAAATTTGTCTTGTCAAAAACATTTGCACTGAAAGCGAACATAATCACAAAAGGCAAGAAAGCACGCACTTGTCAGGTGGAAAGATTGATTTTTGATTTTGTTTAAAAAGAAGACGATGGATTCCTAGGAGTTGAATTTATTATACAGTACTTGACCAAAAATTGAAGAGGTTTGTTAGAGGAGCAGAATGTCAACAACCAACCACCAATAAATCCAGTTGCTGTAAGTTGCTTGATGTAAATATAAACATCAGATCAATGTTAGCAGGATCAATTCCGTGTTGCAATGTTTATTGTTTGTTGTTTGATGATGATGATGCCGATGATGCCGACGACGACAATGACGATGAGATGATCGGTGTTATTAATGATTGTTGTTGATGTTGATGTTGATGTTGATGTTGGTGTTGATTACGATCGTGGTTATGGTTATGGTTATGATTGTGGTGATGACAACAACAACATGACGATGATGATGATGATGATGATGATGATGATAATGATGATGACGACGACAATGATGATGATGATGATGTGATGATTATTGTTACTGATGATTGCTGTCACTGATGATTGTTGTAGCAGTTTTCTGACAGTCAAAGATGGGTCTTGGTCGGAGCGGGGCAACTTCAGGAATGGATTATTTGACAAGGTCTTTTTGAGGGAATGGGAAGTTACAAAGCAAGCCCATGATGAAAGGAACAAGAAGTGAGCAAGCCACAGGGAGATGAGGAAATGTGCTGTGAAAACAACAGTCACAGCCTAGAGGCACTGAGGGATACAATATGACCCTCTGTTTTCAAGCACTCAAGACAAATGTTAACAGGGCTGTGATCAATCAGAGAGCACAAGCATGACGTAAATGGTGTGAAATACATCTTGTGTGCCTCTTTGAATTGAATTTGCACTACAGCTACAGTATGTTAATGAATTTCACAGATAGCGAATATTAGCGAAGGTAATAGAATCAGAGACAGATTGTAAATGAAAGCCTGGAAATGTGAGGGGGCTTGGAGTGTTGTCTGAGTCTCAGACAGTGGGTGTTATGTAAAAGTATCATACCCCATTACTGCTGGGAGAAGTGAGTCCGCAGCATCCGGCCAGGGCATCTGAGGTTACCGTGTCACAGGCAGTCTATGCAGAGACAGAAGGGACATGAATGAGCTCTAACAAGAGATGCAAGAATTGGATTGGTGCCAGTTGCAAAGGTTAAAATAGGATTGTTGATCAAATGATTTTGTATTGTTATTATGAAACACCACAAAATATTTCAGAGGATTTAGCAATTGTCACGTTACTCACAATGAGTGGATGCAAATATATCAGCAAAGCTGCCTGATCATTCTGAATTTGTTTTTTGAAATCTCATACCTCTGAAATATTTGAGTTGAGATAGCAAAAAAAGTTAAATTTTTTGGTACGTGTTAGCCACCAAGGTCTCCCTTATGTAAATTACAATAAGTATAAGTGATGAAAAGTATGTCCTCAGTCAAATACATAAACAGACACACAAGCTTTATATCTTGTTTCTTGTTGTTTTTTGGGAGCTAACATAACCCAAGACAGGACTGGAGGGGTAAACAAAGCAAAGCTGGAAAGACTGTCCAAATCCATTTCCAAAATAATTCTTCCGACCAAAAGCAAGCATTCATCGTGGTTACCTTAAGAACCACTTCCTGTCACTCAAGTCCCATTGAAACCAACCAAGCAAACCGCAGCTGGACACTTCAGTCTATTATAGCGTGTCAAATAAAATGATAGTTACAGCTAAATTTTGCTGTCCCTATGTGCACTGGAAGGGCCTCACTAGGAAACTGCGGGATTGGTTAGTGGTGTTGGAGGGGAATGACAATATATGGACATCAGAGCAAATTTTCATTTGGCTCAGCAACAATAACAAAAACAAAAAATCTGGAAGTAAGAATTGAGAGAACACAACAAGGCAACTGCAAATCAGAGGAAAACAGTGTAGTTTACACCAGAACCATAATGAAAATTGGCAAAATATGAAGGTAAGGTAGTATTTGAATGCACAAATAAGTGATTATATGGATAGAAATAAAATTGTGTGAGTATAAAAAATGTGAATTGTAAATGTCTCTGTAGGTGACAAATAAAGGGTCTTCTTCCATGAATACTCACAACCATGTAAATAGAAGAGGATGCTTATTCGCAAGTACGGTACATAAATTAGCAGTTAATTAGATGTGTGAATGTGTGGGTAAATATATACAGTACATAGTGAGAATGTGTTGTGGTGTTAAGTGTGTAAATTGGTGGGTGACTAACATGTAACTACTCAATTGTGTGTATGTGGAGCTACAAACAGCAATCTCCATGCACACGCAGACACATGAATATATGTGTTTGTGTATATATGTTTACACACACACACACGTATACATATGACCCAGGTTAAAGCTAGACTTATTCCACCTGTGCCAAACAATTATACCTAATAGTTATGATGGGAAGGCTCAGTGCAAGTCTGCCTTTGCAGATGCATAACTCCAGCGGCAGATAACACGTTATTAATAAAAAATCTCGATCAGATATACAGTACCTATTCCTTATGGGAGACAGGAGTAACAGGGTGTTTACCAAGCTGGAGGCCAGTGGAAACACTCAAACAGAGGACATGTTCTT
The DNA here is from genome assembly GCA_900312935.1 of Carapus acus. Taxonomy (NCBI): domain Eukaryota; kingdom Metazoa; phylum Chordata; class Actinopteri; order Ophidiiformes; family Carapidae; genus Carapus; species Carapus acus. Next base: position 22,892 of record OMPJ01008866.1, on the reverse strand, counting down.
CTCCTTTTGTCTTTGTACTTCATCACACTGTAAGCTTTATGAATGATTCACAATAAAGATCAGAGCCAATCAAGAGTTTCTGACCTTCATCATTTTAATAAGTGAACACTCAATTTTCAGTTGGCTTTTGTGCACAAGGCTTTCAGGGGGATCACGGCATAGTGATATAGGCCATGCTTTCAGTTTCATGGACTTGTTCGTGTGGACTTGTTTACTTGTTTATTTGGATCTTCTCTGCGTATGGCGCGCCAGTGAGTGTGTGCCTCACCCTTTATGCTGCTTTTTGCAAGCTTTAGTCAAGAGGGCCTGGCACACAAGTGTGTAATTTTCTATCTATAACTCTGGCTCCAATGCTACACCGTCAGGGTTGCCAGTTAAAATTTCTTTCTTAACAAAAATTAGATGTGAACAAACTCAATGCAGGAATTCTTCCTCCCAAAAAATTTACATTTACAGAAATGTACACACATATACAATATGTGTGTGTATTAGAGGGCACACCCACACAAGTGCTTGCACTAAATCGCCTTAATAAATGAAATACTTCACATGCTCACTTGTGCTAAGCCAACTGCACTAACTGTTCTTTATCTCTGGCTTAACACACCAACCTCTCATGGAGGCTGTTGAAACACTGCAGTTCAGGTACTTACACCTGTTGTTGTGGGTAAACCAAAAGATTGATTTAATAAGAGATGATGGCCTCTAAACTGCATGGACACCATATAGGTAGTTCATCACGCTGTTTGGGCACATATGTCGTTATGCCTTTATATACTTCACCTCACTTGAAATATTCCATAGTGCACATGCATTTATCCTCCTGGGCATTATGCATATGCTGTACACGAACCCACCTGCCTTTGTGGCACACCTTGCATGTACTTATTGTGAGCCAGCAAATACATTTGAACATCAGAAAATTTGTGCTTTCCCAAGAAAATCAAGAAATGTCCAAGAAATGTCTGTTAATTGCAGAACCGATGCACTGTATTTTACTTTCTTGCACTTGCAATCTCTTCAAAAATAGGTAAGCAATTGAAAACATTGCTTGTGCTGACTGATGCAGTTTCTGTTGAGATCAGAAACAATGAAGTGATGACCATTGATGTGTTTATCTACACAGCATCACACGCTGCATTTCTTGTATTTTCATGCTGTCACGTGTAACCACTCTCTTTGACCTCTGGCTTAGTTTGAGCTGCAAGGTGTGAGATCTGTGTCACATGTGTCTTACTGAGGAACAAACTAATGTTCATGCAAATGATGCATGCATGACAAACTGTGCCGAGCTTACACTAATCCATAGATTTCCCCTTGTGATTTCCTACAGGAGCACATTTGCTGTTTCCTGTACAATGTCCACAACTTCAACATAGATTTTTATCTCAAAATATAGAATTGAAATACCACACATCATCACATTTGTGTCTCTATCTATCTATCTATCTATCTATCTATCTATCTATCTATCTATCTATCTATCTATCTATCTATCTATCTATCTATCTATCTATCTATCTAATTCAGTCTTATGGCCTGGTGTCAAAATGTGAATGTCAATCATTGCTGACCAATATGACATAGTTTTGTCAGCAAAACAAGTAAGAATTCTCTTTTGCAAAACCTACTGCCAGTTTCCAGCAGTGCGGAACAAGTGTAGGATGTGGTAAATGACAAAAAAAGAATCGTAGTGGTAGTGAAATTGAGTGTTTTATTTGCCAGCACAGAGTGAAAATGTATTATTTCACAGTTCAGTGAAAATTGAACAAAGAGGGCTTAAAATAGATTCAAGGATATGAAATGTACCTCCAAAATACCTTAATGTCATATCCTGCTGCGCTCTGTGTGCTACAAATGAAATCCTCATTTCTTCATGAAATGTATGCTGTTGCATGGAGAAGCTTAATGCGGATAAGTACATCTGGGTTACAAAGACAAACATGGAGACAATTTGTGAGGAATTTCACATTCAATAACACATGTGCAGTCACTGTTTTCAGACGTTTTACAGCAGATTTGCTTGAAAATGTTAATTGGGATTCCTCTTCCTTACTTTTGAGGAATCCCATTAGGGCAGAGGTCAAGAAGGATTGCATCGAGCAAGGACTGCTCAATAGGAGTGGCAGGACTGAAAACAGACAGGAGAGACGATTGGGTGGGACATATTGTGAAGATATCAACCTGAGAAAATAAAGCTTTCCAGAACTGAAAACCTCTGAGGAAAGGAGTTACACAAAGGAAAAACAAAACAAGAGAGACAATTTTGTGTCGATTATGCAACAGCCCAACATTGATTAGGGCTGTTGGGTGATGACAAGGCAGTGGCTTGCCTCATCAGTCTGCAGTCAACAGTCCATTTCATATTCTTTTGCTCTCTTTTGCTGACGCTGTAGCATCTCTATGCATCCATGACATAAAGGGAGTCTCAAATACAAGCTTAACATTTGGACATTAGGAATTTGTTTAATAATTTCAGATCCATAATGTCATTGGCATCAAATGAAAGAGTACACGTCATTTACATTCATTGTCTGCATGTATAGTGACAGATTATTTTTTCAGTCCCACAGACAAAATAAAACCAAAAAATATGACCAAATCAAAACACCATTTCTTACGCCTGTTGTCAAAAGATGGTCAGCTATGACAGAACTGATTTATGACTGACAAATTTTGCGCTGTGGACTATGCAGTGGGACTGGAAATGTTTCAGGATGTGTACCCTCCCCTGCCTGAACCATTTCACATTAAAGGACTTCCTGAGGAGCAGCAATGAGTGGAAATAATCACTCACACATATTTCCCTTCAAGCAAGTGCATTTGACACAGCCCATTGGCATTTATGTAAGTTCCTTTTGGATCAGCAACAAAGCAAAAGTTGGACTGAACCCATGTCAGTCGCAAAATAAGTCTGTCACACACAACTGACAGGCCCTCTTGTCGTTGAATAACAAAGACAAATGTTTCCCAACTCACATTTCTCTTCAATGACTTGTTCAAAGCAGTTACTCTTCTTCATGCTGCAACGAACGTCACACAATAACATGAATTCACATGAGCTGGGTCCTCTCAAACAAAAAAACAAACAAAAACAAAACAAAAACAAAATTATGGACCATATTCAAAGCAAGCAATACTAGCATTGCAACAGGAGTCTGTGCTCCTAATTTTGAATGTTGGCATGAACTTGTTTTTTTGTAGTAGTCCCATGATCACTTAAGTTGGTAAATTTTCAAATGTGGCTCTGCAACAAGGACATGAAATGTATCATATGTTTAGTTGAGTTTATTATGTCGTGGACAATCTCAATTAACTAACTGCATGAATGGGAGTAAAAACAACAGCTTAAGCAAACATGGCCAAATCCCCTGCTGCGGTTCCAGTCAGATGACAATAGGGACCTTTGAAAAACAACAATGTATTTTACAGCATATTGATTTGAAGGGGAGGGTTAAAACAACTAAGAGACAAGACAATCGATAAAGGGCAACAGTGAGACAGCCTATGAAAACATACAAAAACAGCACATACAACATACCAGTAAACATACAACACCAGAACATACAATACTGTAAGAGATCCTGACAGTCATCACATACAGACAGGCAGCATGATTATGACACAAATAATACCCAGCCATATGTTAGTGTGCACAAGTGAAATTGTTGGCAAGCCATGTTTTTTTTAATTTTTTATTTAGGCTGTAAAAGTGCAGCATGTATGAGGGTCTTTAATATGGATGGGAAGTGAGTTTCACTTTTGTACTGCTTAAACAGGAAATGTTAGCTGGCCAAATGCACTTTTCCTGAATTGGACAAATAAGTCACCACGTGTACTGTTTCTTATGATCTGGCCAGTGTTTATGTTGGTTAGTGGGTGAGTTAAGTGGAGGAGGAGCTAAACCATGCAGTATTTTAAAGAAAAGACTCTTATATTTGCTCTTATATTTTATGACATCTTTCCCACTTACAAGCTTGTTTTTATATAAGATGGTGCAAGGGTTTGTTTGTAAACGGTTTCCAGTGGCTTCAAGGTTGAGCCACCGGATTGTCCACAGCTTGTGAGGCAGTATGTTAGATGTGGCATGATCATGACATTCACGTTTAATTTGGAGGCATTAAATGTCATTTAGTTCTTTATGTATTTAAAAGTCATGAGAGTAGTAAGTTTAGCAGTTGCCAACAGCTTTGTCCTGGCATGCACATGTATCACAGCATCTATCGCATATAACTGGATGACCGCAATGGAAGAGGAGGCAGGTCATTGATATACATGAAAAACAGCAGTGGACTAAGTGTAGACCCTTGTGGTACTCCAGTGCACAGTGGACAAAGTTGGTTGTCAACAACAATGTGTTGGGATCTACCCGGGAGGCACAACTCAAACCGGGTGTACAATTTGTGGATGAGGTTTTAAGAGAACTAATTAATGCCTTAGTTCAGAGATGGGCTGAATACAAAAAGAGGTCTTACTGTTATCAGTTTTAATTATAGTGTCCGTTACCAAGGGGAGTCTTCGTGCAATCTCAGCCACAAAGACAGAAAGTATTTATTACAAACAGAATCAATTTGTACTGGATCATGTATTACCTTTGCTTTCACCTCTAACTGTCACTATGGCCTGTGATTAATTCACACTAAATTCTTCAGCTGTTCCTAAATCAGTTTAGCATTGCCTTTTGCCTCAATAATAATTGTTCTGCAAAAGTCGGCTTTGGCATTTCTAATGACTTTAATAACTTGACTGCATAATTTAGTGACCCTAAGACAGGGGTCACCAAAGTGGTGCCCGCGGGCACCAGGTAGCCCTCAAGGACCTATGGAGTAGCCCTCATTGCCTAGTCTAAGACTAGCAACAATCTTTAAGGAATCTTCATTGAGAGTTTATTTTTGAATTATTGTCTCTGAGTGAATTATGATGGTTCATAAATACTGTGTAGAGCTGTACATAAGTTGAAAGTGAGGGTTAGGGTTAGGGTTATCAACCTCTGAAAAAATGAGGAAATTCATCACAAGTAGCCCTTTGTGTCACTTAGGGTACTATAAGTAGCTCACAGTGCCAAAAATGTTGATGACCCCTGCCCTAAGACCATCAGTGATTGATTTTGTTTCCAGAGCTTTTTTCAGTGAGAGGTCTCTTTCTTTCATCAGATTATATGTATCATTGTTAAACCAGGAAATGTATTGTTGTTGTCCCCAGATTTTGACTTTTCGGGTGAACTCCTTGACTAAATTGCGTAACTTAGTTGCAAATACTGTACTGTCAGCCTCCACATTGTTGCTCTTTAGCATACAGTATCTACTCAGTTGGTCTGTTGCACTGTTCTTTCAAGATTTACAAATTCTCTTTGGGATTCAAAGTTGTTCCACACATTTGTAAGACGAATGTGAATGCTGCTTTGCAAGTTTTCTGTACATTGATATTAGATATTGATATCAATGATCAGACAGGCCAGTGATTGAAAAAAATGTTCTTCTGGTTTATCCCTCAACGATTTGCATAAAATCTAGATTAACCATTATTTGCTTGAGAGCTTTCTTATTTGTCTGGCCAAACCAATTACAATTGAAATCATTCAGTAGTATGACTTCTCTCTTAAAATCAGATACTTGAAACAGTTTTTTTTAAATGTAGAGTAAAGATAATTTTTAGAGGAGGATGGACAATAACAATAAGCATGAGAGACATTTCAGGAGAAGAATACTCTTCACATGCGCCCAGGCAGCTTTGTAAAGGGGCACTTTTAAATGGTCCTTACTGCCGTGAATGCAGTATGTGAATGAGTAATTGCAGTAAAAGATGTCATCAGGAATCATTAATCAGGAATCTTTTGTTGTCATTACAGCAATTGAATTGTGTAGTAAAACTAAGGTGCTGAATTCAGGTGCAAAGGAATTGTACGAGGAGGAAAAAAAGAGGAAACAAGAAAGGATCTATATACAAAAGAAATATAGCTGGCGTTGCTCACATTAGGTGCCCTCTTACATACTCTGCCCATTGCTCAGTGGTGGTATGTGTTTTCAAATGTTTGGCAGCCAGGATTCCAGATTTTTTAATAAATATTGTGGCTAATGAGATCATTGTGGTTTCTTATGAATGATGATGAAATTTCCTAGCTCCCTTTATAACCAAAAAACCTTAAACTTTCCGCATGTAATTTCAATATATGTGCACCAATTCTAATTAATAATGCAGAGTAATTTTTGCAAGTATCTGCTATGGAGCACAACTGTAGTGACCCATTCAGTAGTTACAAACTCAGTTGTAACACATGCTGGACAAATCCCTCAGGAATCCAGACAACTACTGTGCATTGTATGTTCACTCTCTTTCTCTCTCTCTCTCATACTGCACACATACATGCGTGAACACACAAGGACAAACACATGTACATGTGCATGCATAAAGGCTCATAAACAGACAAGTCCCGTGTGCGCATGCTCACACATGAACACGCCCATCTGCCTTGCTCCCCATCGCACTGTATATCCTGATTCAGCTCGAAGACACAAAGCCACAAGGGATGGCCTAGATTTGAGCATATGCACACACAGGCAGCGGGGAAAAATATCCAAAATATCACACACATTCATATTCATTTATGTAATGCTTTGATTTAACAATGAATATAAACTTACTACTGTTAACAGTGATTTCAAATTCCTGTGACACAATACTCTAAAACACCTGAGCAAATGGCTCAGTCCAGAACACATTGTTCTCTCTTGGGGTGGATTCATGTACCAAGTGGTATTTTTGCACCTCTTACTTACAACATTAAGCTCTTGAGCTGGAAATCATTTTGGAAAATACCCTTTAAGTATAGGGCATATCTGGCCGTGATTTAGCCCATTTTTCTATCGATGTTTGACAGACTTAGTGAGAACAATGACAGCAACAGCAGTATTGACCTGAAGGACTTTGTCTTTTCTTTGGTAGTACAGTTGAAGGGTTGGGTGGTGCATTTTACTATATAATTTATGTGAGATGAAATTGTGTATAATTTAATGCGGAGCGTTCAGATTGCGTATGTAAAGGCTGCACCATATAAATTCTGTTACAGGCAGTGTTTTATTTTCTGTAGAACTTTGTGGTAAATTCAGGTTTTATGTCTATTTCTATTCTCTACAAGGTAGTTCAAATGCCTAATGGAATTTGATAATCTTCTAAATGCTAATGTGACCCTCCCTCAAATACCTCTAAGCTACCAACTTCAAGCCATGATGCTGATTGTGGTTCACTTAAGTTCACTATCCTTAACCATGGGAAACTCACTGGCCTGCTGCGTACACACTGTTGGGTGTTCGTTATGGATAACAACCAAGTGGCAAACACAGCATGGCAGAGGTCGAGGGCTGAAACCCTTTGATAGCAAATTTAAAGATGGTCATCCACATTCAGCTCATCCTCACTGAGGCTCTTGTCTAACACTCTGCATGCATACTCTGCCCATTAGTTTGTACAGGGAGATGTCCTCTTGTAACCAGGCCATCGGGCCACATGTCACGCTGATATACACACTTGTGGCTTGAGTCTGTGGATTACGTGCATCATAGGCAATGGAGCATCAGCAAGCCGGGGGGACGAGGCTTCAGCTGATAATGTCTGATGGAGAGCACTGAATGAGTATGCAGTATGAGACGAAGCCATGCCTAGAAGAACAACATACAGTATGACGCACACACATAGATGGAATGCATGGAGAAAACAGGAGACATGCAGTGCAGGGTAATACTGTATATATAAGAGTGATGACACAGACCCTCTTGCAGTCCAACATTGCCTCTGTGCGACTTCTGCATACCTTCACTTAAAATGACACTTTGTAGCCTATCCCAAACTGTAGTCCTTCTTTCCTCAATGCGATATACAGTAGTTATACACCATCAGGCCCATCTGTGTTCTTATTTCTAGGTCCTCCCAACAGAAGTTCACTGAAAAATTAAGGCTTGACTAAAAGTGATGTGTCCACATACATGTGAGCTTGCACATTTACATGCCACGAGACGGATCTGCATCCTGCATCAACTAGAGTGGAACACAGGACCAGTTTTTACTAACCCTTTGATGATCTTTGTATTGTGTGTGCTATCAGTTTCCCCCTTGCTTTCAGGACAGAGGGAGCGGGAGAGTAAGAGAGAATGCTGGAAGTTCCATACATTATGTATAGGTTGATTATCAATAATTAAAGAGGAGACTGTTGTAAGTGATGATGTAGAATTTAGATTGATCCATTCTTGTATTTTAAATCACACTTTACAATTTATACAGGTATCAGTTATGCTATAAATGTGAGTTGCAATATTCTGTTCCAACGTCACACCTATTCCATAATGTAATTAAAGTGACATAAACAAGTGCTCATACTTTTACTCATTGGAACATGTACAATTTATCACTTCTTGTTCAGTTCATAATAGCTCATCAGGACCAAAAATGTTACAGTTTACTAAATGTATGACGTTGCCCTCTATCCCACGACACATCCCTATATGGTGGAGAGCTACCTGGAGGAGGAACTTGTAATGATTGACAGGCTCTTGCCCTATCAGAGCAGAGACCTTTCCAGAGTGAAGAACCTTGATTGGATACTAGCTGGATTATAAATGTATAGATATGCCGTGTTGCTAAATCACGGAGGCGGGGCAAAAGGAGAGTCCCGTCCATCTATGCAGACGCTAAATGGGCTAAAAAACTGGATTAACACCCTGTCTGACAGCGTTGCTCTCACAAGGAGTAATTGTAAGTTCATATGTACTTTCCTGTAGTGTCCTGCATAGTGTTCACTACGGTTTCGTCGTTGTCGCTTTGAGTTAAAGTCTCTCTTTCCTCGCTTTCAAAGCGCTTTTCGGGCCAGTTGTGTGCAGCTCTTACCGTAACGCTAGCTGTTGTTAACACGCTGCAGTATTTTGACACGCCGCTGACACAACCAACGCATCTAGTCATGTTCGGCCTAATGTCATCGTTCAAAGCCAGTTGTTATGGTAACATAATATTAGTTGGACACGCATTGTGAATTCTAGAAAACACTTTACCATTACACGAGCTCTCACTGACTTTTCTGCCCTGCGTGTCCATGCTCCGTTCGCGCTGTCGACGGTGCTGTGGCGCTCACCAACTCTGCATAGGTCGGTACAACAGCGTTTGCAACACGTGTGTAATACCCATATTTATTTAAGGTACTCTGTGAGGATATGGAATCAGCTTTAAATCCCGTCCAGTGTGTTCGAGGAAGCCTTGCAACATTCAGTTGGATTTTGTGTATCATACAGTCTTAGTCAACCCATTAACTAACTGCGTGTGAGAACATCGCGACATTAGCAAAAACTTCTAGTAAGAGTTGTTAATGTCGTCGATCGGTGAATGAGGATTCATCGGTCGTTATCAATAGCTTAAAGTGAGTTTGTCGTGGGCGTGAGGTAAGACAACGGCTGCAGCTGCATATTTACTGCGTGGTTTGTGTTCAAAGAGTCCACGCTAGAAATAACGGGCCGCCATCAGAGCTGATGTAATCCAAACCACAGCCCACCGACTGACCGTTACATTGCCTCGCCGATTCATTCCCCCTCTGTTCTCATTTGTTGACAGTTGGGTTTTCGCGAGGTAAAGTTTTTTCACCGTTGAGAAATTGACTAAAAGCCGCACGCAACTTCACTTGCCTCGTTTAATTTTGCTGTAAACGCTTCAACCTTTTGGACACCCATGGTTCTGGCCATCGTTGATGTGCCACATCAGGTAAGAGTCACCGGGACTCGGATTCGTTAGCATGTGATGGTAAGAGCTAGCCGCTACTCGTCAGGAACGCTGCTCTTTGTTAGGAGTGTGAATGTGTCGAGGGGATTGCAAGTCGCATGGCAGTTCACACGGAACATCAATGTCGCATTTGAGTACAACTTCAATAGTGGCCACTCCGGGGCTAGGGAGGGGGCAGCTTTGTGTGTGGTGTTATTGTTATAGGCGGCTGCTTCCCTCCACATTCCACACGTGCATGCCCGCCTGCCTGCCTGCAACAGGGCCAGTGCGCAAATCTCAGCAAATGCAAAAACGATAGTGACTGTCCCAGTCGAGTTTGAGGTAATTGTATTTCACTGTAGGCTCGCACCAATGCTCCGATTGCCCAAAAGGACACACCATCGGATTGTGCTGTGTGGTTTTGTGGTTTAGTGGTGTCGCGTGCTTGCAATTTTCCCCCTGAAGATTGTCAGGCAGGAGTGTGGAAGCTGCTCGCCTCTCTGCTGGCGGCGGAGACAAAGGGATAAACGACAGTGGACTTAGATACAGTTCAAGTGGGTGATGAATTTAGAGAGCATATTTTTGGATAACAGTCGAGAGGTATAAAGAACATGCCACAAGCGTATTTAGCGCTGATCGTCCACTCCCTCATCTCATTTGAATAGCCTAATTGTTATCATTGTCTAAGTTGAGGTGAATCACAGAAATTCTTTTTTTCTTCAAATGTCTTTCGTATTGCTGTGTTGATTTCATTGTTGCTACTCACTTTCGTGTTTCGTGGAAACAAATAAATTCAGTGACAACATTTTGCATTTAATGCACACTTGTTCACAGGTATTGAAGGTAGTTGGGAGCCTGCTTTGACTGTTTTTCCCCCTCAGGTTGCTGTGTTGTCAAAAATTTCACCACTGCACAATAACCTGGTACAAAGTGTTTCTCTTGTCAATTCCCTCCCACTGCTTAAAGATGAGGTGCAGCAATGCCTCAATTGGTCAGTATTCCTGTGAGGCTGTGCAATAGTCAGCATAATGAAGATGATGATGTCAGCTTCCACAGCCTCTTCCTTTAAATGTTAAGTTCAAACCTCTTGAATATTGTTTTTGTCTCATGCAAATTTTGCTCTTTGTGCAACGTTTCTCTTGACAAGCACAATCCCCGTCATAACTAATACTTTGTTAAGCATTAATAATTCCCTGTAAACTTTTGCCACGAGATGCCATGTTTTTGTTTTCCCAAAGTTCATCAAGGATACAGCAAATAGCTTTATCTTCAGTGTTTCATAAGGCCTCCTATATAGGATGTACAGTGCACACAAATGATTCAATGCACTGATTTAGGATGAAGAGTGTGTGTGATGGTTTTATGTTAAAGAAAAATGTTTTTCATCATCAAATCAAAGTCGTAAAAAGATCTGTGAGACCAGGGTGATTCTTGGCTTGGTCTGTCATATCAGGACAGATGTTGCAAACCTTGATTGGGAATCCGTTGGTGTGGGTTTGGTCCCTGCCCCTTTCTAACATCAAGAGTCTTCCTGGAAAATGTGTCTTCCTAAATCCTGGATTTTACTGGCTTCAGTGCTCAGGTCTATGAAGACCACCATAGCTGACAACATACTGTTAAGGAATATTAATTTCGATAGGCTGTATATGTTTTACATTAACAAGAATCAATGCTTAAGAAGTCCAATAGTTAAAATCTACTTGCAGACATACAGTAACAGTTAATATTAAATGGCAATATATGTAATCATAGCAAATTCTTGAAGGTATCTTTTCGTTGAAGGGAGACTCAAAATGAAATCTAAAATCCTACTTGGTGATTTAAGTACAGTGGCATGAAAGAACCCATTTCAGGCTGTTGCCAGTCTGCATCTACAGGTGACGATGCATTGTCACGAAGGTGATGTGCACTCAGATGTCAGAGTTTTGTATTGAATGCATTATCCAAAAGACTCATTCAAACCACCTATTACCTCAGTGGGATGTAAAAGACCATTTTCTATAATGAGCTGCTTAGCGGAGCACATTGTGCTCAAGAGGTCTGTGCTCTGCCGAGTTACCGGCAAGTTGTTAAGCGATAACACATGCGTTGGGGCCTCAAGGTGCAGCAAACTATTTTGAAACTCAAGCCAATTTCAGGCAATATGGAATGCACGTGTGCGTAGGTGGACACGCTGAAATTCTCACATGCAATCACACTCTGTAGCTGTGTGCCAGTTTGTTTTTCTTTGTTCAGCCTTGTTCACCAAAATTTAACGTTGGTACTTTTTTGTTTTTGTCAGCCTGTCAGTGCTGTGTGGACAAAATGTTGTTATTATGTTGTCAGACAAAATGTTCTTTTTGTTGCAAATTTTGTTCCAAATAATTTGATGATGAGGTATCCTCTACAGGAGTGCAGATATGGTAACAGTCGCTCACCACCACTTAAGATTGTAAGGCATTGAAGCTTTTCATTCATCCATTTCTGTTCCCGCTTGCTCATCACTAGTGTCACAGGCAGGGCTTGGGCCTATCCCAACTGTGACTGTGTGGGATGCGGGGTACACCTCTAGCAGGTTGCCTCTCTATTGCAGGTATACACAAAGACGAACAATCGTACACACTCGCACTCATCCCGAGGAACTAGGGATCAACCTATAATCGTCTGTGCGTATTAGTGGTGCCAATATTTAGAATTTTTGACACAAATAGACAATGGTCTTTTTTAATCCAACGGCAGATAAAAGATTAACCTAAAACTGGGATTTTTGGCTGAGATGCAGATGCGCCTATGTCACCAATCAATGCTCTGTCTCCAGGATTGTCCCTCCCACAGCACCATCTGATTAGTTGCGCCCAGAGCCACTGCACGTAAAACAGGTAAACGGCAGAGGAAGCTGTGCATGAACAAAGTGAAGAGGATAAAAAAATTATGCAGGTGAAAAAACTCTGCAGGGCATATGTAAGTCACAAAGATAACGTGAGGCACCAGACTTTTCAATTGTGATAAACATGACCTCTACACCAGCTGTTTTGATCAAAACCTTTTTTGCACCGGTTTCATGCAAGACAATATTTTCACAGAACAGCCTGCACTGTGTATAGGGCATACAAAATGATGCAGCCAGCATAAAAGCAACTGTGCCTGATAATGTTTTAAACACTTAGGGCACATGTCGCATATCGGCCCTAAAAATATCTGTAACGGTCAATCACTGCTACTACTACTGAAAAATTCTAGTATTACTGATGAACCTAATAGGCGTGTTTTAATGGTGGAGGATGGTTCCACTACCTTGAGAAAACCCATGCATACATAGGTAGAACATGCAAAGTCCACACAGAAAGGCCCTTAAACTAGGATGCTAACTAGGAAAGTGAGGCGACAGTGCTTTAACTATACCACTGTGTAGCCCATCAATGCCATTCATCAGATACAGTGAATAAAGCCATCAGTCCCCCACCTCCCGCCCCATATTTGAATACAGAGGTGGGTCAGATGGATGCTGCCTGTGTGACAGCAGTGTGGAATGTTGGGGAGGCCATTGAACAGTATGACATGACATTATTGTCTCTTATCTGGCCAATTCACTCTCAGTGCAACGGGAGGAAAGGGATGATCTCTGTTTTTTTCAGAATCACATAAAAATTCATAACAATTACATCTCTGCTAAGGGCTGCTCGCAGGAGGGCTACTTAGTTGTTTGGAAAATTGTGAGTAATGGCTTACCTTAAAATTTCAACTTGTCATTGATCTTAGATGTCTGAATCAGGCCTCTGGGCCAAATCTGGGCGATGAGATGATAATATTTTGCTGGCAAGATGATTCAAAATAGCAGTTGCTAGAAAGCACGTTTATCACCAATATCATGAATCCCAAAATGGTAATTGGATTTGTGGGTTACTTGGGCCCCAAACCACTGTGATATCTAATGGCAACCCAATGCCACCAGTTGACTAGAATAACCCCCCTACAAAAATGGAAAACAGGAGCCTTTTAGACAGGCAGGAGGAAGAAAATCTGGCCACAAATGTAAAAGACAAACCTATTGGTCTTGTGTGCGCAGCCAAAGAAACACCAGGACAAGTACCTTATTTCTGGACTAGAAGTCACTTCAAAGTATAAATTGCACAAGTGCATGATAATGAAGAAAAAACATGAATCCGCTATGGATAAGTCACATTTTTTGGGGAAATTATTTTACAAAATCCAGGACCAAGTTTTAATGATAACAATAGAAAAGAGAAAAACAGGCTGAATAGATATGCAGCATGCTGGCATAGCGTAGCACATTGATGGTTATTCAGCTACATGAAGTATAGACAACGGGGTATGTGTCTGGCATGATAACATAACAATTATTTGGGTATCTGAAGCATAAAAATCAAATCATTCTCCAAATCATTTGAAGAAATGATTGATTTCTTCATCTTGGTGTGGCTTAGCGTAGCCTGCTAGTGTGCTACGCTGAACCCAGAACCCCGGATGAGGGTGAAACACCCCAGAGGCTGAGTACGCTCGCGAGCTGCGCTAACTCTTCAGCACTGAAAGTAGACGAAGTGCCCACGAAGTAGATGAGGAAGAAGCCACCTGAGGGAGTGGTGCTTAAATTACCGTAATTTTGAAATTGTAGTTGTGCAGGAGTATTAGATACTGGTGGCTAATGCCATTGGGGGGGTTGTCTGTGTGATAATAATGAACAAATTTGAATTTATTGTATTTTAATTATTTCACGTATACGTCGCACCCCCTGAGCAAACTGTGAAAAGAAATGCGACTTCTAGTCCGGAAACTTCGGTAGGTGGACCTAAAGCTGAAGTGCTTGAGATCAGAAGAGATAAAAGGATTTTTCCTTTTTGCACTTTTCCTTTTTGTTTCGATTGAAGGCAATTATTATCATTGTTAGCCTGTGAAAAAAGGTCTGCACAGAAAATTCTCTTAAGAGGTTACAAATAGAAGAGGCCTCATATTTCAAGATTTTAAGAAATGAATGCTACTTTTCTGTCTTTGAAATAAGATTTAGCTTGAGATTTTTTGTAGCACTATATATTTCTTAGTACATATTAATATTCTCAGCATTAAGAGTCTGTCTAGCTCTGTCTCTTTAGGATTCTGATGTCTGTAATTTTCAGAGGGAAACCTCTGAGATTGAACAGATAAGTACCTACCTATTCATCATATTAAGTTTTTGCTTGTTCAGGATGAAATTTTTAATTAGATCTCAAGTTTGTATTTGTATTTGAGTTTGACAACCCTGTAGTAGGTGAAGTGAAAAGGAGCCAAGGAGTTGAAACCTTGAATCTCCTCAGTGGTAAACAGAGGCATCGGCCAGCAGACCACAGGGTTTGTGCAGAATGTTGTGGTTTGTGGTTACGTACAGCAACATGACTTTTGCAGGGGTCAGGGGTTCATTTCTCACGGGACAAAAATAAATTCCCGAACGTAAATGTCACTGCTTTTGGATAATCGTATCGACCAAATTTAAAGTGGAAATTTCAATTTCCAATTTGTAAGTGACATGCATTTAATTTTTTGATCACATTTTTTCTGTTAGGCGATTTCTCCATCAAATATCAAGTATTAGATTAGATTTTGTTTTTTCGGAAAATAGCTTTCCTCTTATTTTTATTCCTCTTTATGATTATCCCCTTGGATAGGGGGATATTCTTTTAGAGGGATGTCTTTTTTGTTGTCTCCACAATGTCTTGTACAGTTTGGAAAGCAAGACACAGTCGTAATATGCCATGGTGATGAAGAACCAGACACATCTGAGACTATGATCATATATTCTTTTGCAATTTAACTGCAACACATCCAGTAACCTGTCAATGATTACTTTATTTTCTTAAGGCAGGACAATGTCATGGTCAACTTGGCCAGTCAAGAGTGTGACATTACATTCAACTTAACAAGTCTGTGTGCCAGTGAAGGTTGTGTTACTTATTGTACAATACAGACAAACATGCAAACATTTGGGTACGTGGGAATCATGTGAGAACTATTGATTTAACATTATCTGTTATGGTCAATGGTGTGTCTTATCAACTTGTCAACTCTTCAAAGTCAGTTCACAGCATCCACACAGCAAAGAAGAGTGAATGAAAATCTGAAAAATCTTGAAAAAAAGTGGCAAGAAGCAAAGGCAAAAACAAGCAAAGGACTATCTGAACGGTTATGGACTCTGAATGTAGAACTTAAATTGGCTTTCGCCCAATCAACTCTTAAGGTGCTGTGCGAGACAGCTGCTCTCCCAGCATATGTACACCCCACTTAATGATAGAGGAGATTTGATAATGTTCACGTAGTCAGGTAAAAAACTCAATTTGGTCTTAAAAAGATTTTGTGGCACAGGTACAACACATAAAATCCACCCAAAACCATCCACAAATATCAAAAGTGACCATCCTCTGGCAAAACTAAATCATTTTTCCCAAGATTGTGTTTCAATGTGTACTAAAATGCGCGAGTTATGAGTTGGGCGTTTTAATTTCATATTGCTGAAATTGAAACACTGTAAGCAAATAGGGCAGACATTGTACTTAATGCAACTGCTATTCAAAATTTTGTTTGCATTTAATTGTACTGCACTCCCCATTCTGAATCAGTTATGATTTGTTGATGTAATTTGAAAGGATTTATTTAACATTATCTGTACAGAAAATGTGGTTTTAACCTGAGCTTTTGCTTTACCAAAGCCATGCTGAACATTTAGTCGTGGCAATAAGTAAATTTGTTACTCACTTAGTCCAGAGAATGTCTTCTTCGTTTTTTGATTTTGATTTTCTGTGGCAACTCTGAATTTGAGAAACAAAGCCATAGATCAGAGGGATTGACAATAAGACATTTTTCATTCATGCCACTGATGGTTTTGGTGTTTCTGATCAAATGTTAAACTTGATGTTTTATTTATTTTTTGTCAGTGTTAGTGGTTAGCTGGCTTTGGATCAGGTGAATGAGTGCCTCATAGAGAAGGCAGTAGGGCACAAATCTTTTGGGAAAAAAATTGTCAAAACCATTCACTCGTGGCATTCATGAATGGAAGACGTGTGCAGGAGGCACGGGTGCGTTCATTCACCAGCAAAATGAAATCGGGTCATCAGATGGGAAACGAAATCAGGTCATCTGATGGCGGCACTAGTTAGAGGAGATTGTTTGAGATTGGAAGATGCTGTCAGTGGAAATAACATCTGTTGGATGGATGGAAAGTTTTACCTAACTTGAGTGCATAGAAAATGCATAAAAACGAAACAGAAACACACATTCCAGTGGCCCTGAACATAAAAGTCTTGCAAATGAGATTTAGCCTCCTCCTCCTTATTACCAACTGTTGCTGTCTCCACTGAGGCCCTGTATAAGGGGGCCGTCTTTAACTATTTACATTCCCTAACCTTTTAACCACCTCCCTCTTCCTTTCTCTCTTCCCTCCTCTCCTGATACTACTGCAGCACCCAGAGACAACCCCACCATATGTGATTGGCTGCAACTTAACAAGCCCCCGCTGAAAGCTCCTCCCATGGCTTCCTGTTTTTGTGACATTTGCTCAGTCATTCAAAGTGTCACGGGCGACCGATCGCCTCACTCCATTTACTCACTCACTTTCACTCACCTTTTTTTGCTGTGACCAGCTCTGTCTGTTTTGTTCACTCCATATTCTTCATCATGACTTCATAAATATTTCACGCCTCACTCACATTTTGCGTCTTTTCCCTTCCACCACCATCTCCCTGACACGTGCACACACACATGCACGCACTGACACACAAAGCTTTGAATGCCCATTTATGTTCCCCAAACAGGGAACAGCAGGCCAGAGTCAGCAGGACAGGACAAAGCTTGTTTTTGCGTATTCTGTTTACTTGATATCCCTGACATGGTAATATCAAGTGATGGCACAGTTTTCACACTGTTCTTTCTCTGGATATTGTCAGTAGTCAGTGTTTGGGCGTGCATTACTTTTGTATTGTGTATGTCGCAGTTCTTGTCAGACCTTGTGATGTCAAACAGTTGGACAGTAATGGACATACCCACCCATGCAATTGTTGATGTTATTGTGGATCAAAGGCTGTAACCATTAATAGTCAGGTCAATGTCGGGCCATCTTGCTTGTAGACGTGATAAATCTGTGTTTCGATTCTTACTTCTCAAGATGCAGTCAGTAGAGACTGAAAATACATGGGAAATCCCAAGGGACATTATTATTGTGAGTTATCTCAATATTTTGGAAATCTCAAAGGACTGTGGTGTCATCTGGATCTAGAAAACTCGGATTATGTGAATGCTTATGTTGTTGTCTTTTCTTAGTGCCACACTACAGAGAGGATTTGTGAAGTGGTGAATAAATCTCAAATAGACTTGGCTTCAAATGAACATCCCATGTTAAGCTTGTATTGTTGCACTTCCCTGTTAAGTGGGTGATACACTCGGTCACCATTTCATTTACTCTGTACAGTGTTACACAAACATGAAAAGACTGTTTGAACAAAGGCTGTCTGAATGACGTGGCCAGTCTGGTTTTGGCAGTATATTTGAAATTTGAATAATATGGTTAGTTAATTCCAGTATTTTTTGTCCAACCTTTTTAGATCATTACTTCAATACACACAAAATCAATCCCTCTAGTTGTTGTAATGTTGACATTGGTCAAAGTGATAGTGGTCCTATATTGTATTCAGATTTTATGAGATACGGAATTTTAGGTGTGTAGCCATAATGGTCAAAATTGTTATAACTTGATAACAAATGAAGTTGAAATATTTTGCTTTGTGAGGTGAATCTATGTCTTTTCAAACATTTTGAATTTTATTTCTGAAATAGAAAAAATTAAATGAATAAAACCCTTTCCACATTATCATTTATTGTGAAGGATCTGCATGCGTACAAATGTGTAAAATATACAAGTGCAAAATGTGGCAACAGATGTAGGTGCTATTGCATTTTGAAGGCTAATTTCTCATAAATTTCTGACCATCATTGTAGTTGCTATAGATGTTGCCTTTGTAGTCGTCGGCTGCTTATCTGGATCAGGCACCTCCACCAGCTCATCCAAGAGTATCCCGATACATTCCAAGGGCAGCTTAGAGTTTAAATCTTTCCAGCACGGTCAGGGTCTCTCCCCTCGACTGCTGATAGATGGACATGCCTGAAACACTTCCATAGGAAGGTGGGCAGGCAGTTAGGCAGGCAGTTAGGCAGGCAGGCTGGCTGGCTGGCTGACAGGCTGGTAGGGCGGTCAGTAGGTACTAAATTGACCTATTGATTTTGGAAATTCAAATGCCCCAGCAGATCAAAGGACAGAACAGAAGCAAAGCTGAAACAGAACTGAATTAAGAATGCAGAGAGATACTCTAAAATATTTAAGAATAATACAAATGTAATAAAAAAAAATACTACACATGACTAAGAGAACACTAGATATATGGTATGCAGAAGGAATATTGACCAGATGCCAAGACTACCTCAGCTGGAGCCTCCCCAAGTGGAGGAACAAGTTTTACTTAATGTCACCCTCACATGTCCCCACCTTATTTCAGAGGTTGAGCCTGGCCACTCTTTGGAGGTATTGCAGCAGAGATATGGCGACTGCTTAGGATGGAAATCCAATGACCCAAAGTTCATGACCACAGGTTAGGGGTAGCACTTGGAGAGATAAATTGAGAGCTTTGTCCTCCAGATCAGCTCCCTCCTCACTCTGAGGTAACAGCTCAAGTATTTGTGCCATCCCGCTCGGTCTGTTGATCTGCCACTCTGCCTTGGCCTCACTCGTAAACAATACCCTTACATACTCAAACTCCTCCACCAGAGGCAAACCATCCTCCTATTTTGTTGTGGGAAACGCACACTTTTCCAACTAGAACTGATGGCCTCAGATTTGGAGGTGCTGTTTGTCATCCCAGCTGCTTCACACTCCCCTGCCAATAACTTGATTATGTCAATAGGAAAAATAAGTATTGTTTTTCTATTTGCAATTTCTAACAAAATGGCCATTAAACTTGTATTCACGCAACTTTCAATCAGGAGAAGGATGTTATTATGAGAAGCAGAGAGAGTTCCTTTCTCCTCCGATGTGGTTGCCAGCTATTTTGCCTCCACAATCTCAGGTGATTCTTGGTAGGATTTCACTGTGCGATATGCTTACTCTTGACCACTTGCTGCTGGATCTGAGTTGATTGCTTGGATGCATATGCTGTCTTCAAGCTGGATACAACCATTAAGTGATGGCAACAAATTCTTTCATCGTTGTGAACATCCTAATGTGCCTCAAGTGGTACTCATGCTAAACCACAGACTCAGCATGTGCAGAATCACATTCAAATTTTACAAAGATTTGTCATGCTTACAAGCACATTAACTTGGGAAAACTTGATTTGCAGCATGCTGATGGCTAGATTAGAGGTGGGCTAAAGACAATGCCTGTAGTTGTTTCATCTCATTTACATCCTCTTTCGGCAGATCCTTTAAGGAGTTGCCACAGTGGAACTTCGTCTGTCTCCACTTGCTTTTATCCTTTGTATCCACAACTGATACAACAATCACCTCACATCCTCTTTCAGTGCTATGTAGGGTTGCAGTGTTAAGTCTGTGTGTCCCTCATTACTGTATTTTGTGGACCATCAGGGCACACCGAATTGTAAGGCGCAATATCGATCAATGGGTCTACTTTCATACATTAGATCAATGATAAAACATACACAGTCCAAAGTGAAAAAACAGGTTATTTGAACTTTATTCAACCTTCTCACAATAACTCAGTTTATTACACGGCTTGGGTAAATGCTGGATTTTGATTGGCCATTATAGGTCACATGAGCAGTCATTTTTCGAATGACCGCTCCACTATCAATAACGGACTGCTGTGAAATCAAAGCCTCAGAGTGGAACCTGCTGCGCTCATATCAATCAGCTCATCAGCATCTAGTTCCACGCTGGATTGTTTACGTACTGTTTACGTCCCACCCCATCAGCGCTGCTATTACTATTTCTATTTAGATAGTTATTTATACCGATATAAATAATGTATATATTGTGTGTTTGTATTCTTCTGTACATAGAAACTCTGTTCTTCCTCCTTCTTCCTTTCCTAACTACTTATACCTGAATGCAGCACCTTAGTTTCATTACTCAATGCAATTGCTGTAATGACAATAAAAGATTCCTGATTCCTGTTGCCCGCGTCACGCCTCCTCACAGGACAAACGTGGACAATTTTGATATTAATTTCAGCATACTTGGGTAGTATACAACTTTCGATGTGTGGGTAAGTATTATTAGATAAGTGTGCTTCAAGCCGCGGCTACAAACACACCTCGGTGGAAATGTCAGAAGCGTTAATTTCAAAGTTCCCCCAGATGTCCCATTCATCTCGACTGACTTTATCCATAATGGAAATATTGAGTTTACTCACTCTAAATGGGCCAATGAGCCCTTGTTTTATTCATTCAAATGATTTACAGACAGCACCTGTAGCCGTGAAGAGGGGGGGAGGGGGCACCTCTCGGTGATTATCAGCCACCAATGACCTCCGACACGTTGATTATCCCTTACATATTGCTCAGTTGTAACAGAAAAATGAAGTCACATCTTAAATCATTGGTGTTCCAGAATTCAATCAAATTTCTCATTTTTGGTGTCTTGAGTTAAAGGGATTTTGGCATCAAGCATGGTGGGTTCCCCCACGTCATTATCGAGTCAGTTTCGTTGCTGTTACTTGGCACTTTTCCTGCTTTCGTTTTGCTGCTTTCGATACCTTCGCCCACGCATATTATGTTGAAGCACAGTATGTACTGGTGCTTGGAAAGTGCCTGGAGATACCTCTGTTATGATGTGGCGCCATACAAATGAAATTGACTTGACTTGACCACTACAAAAAGTGAACCTACTGTTCTCTGATTGGTTTATAGTTGCCAGCGATAGTGGACACCCGAAATTAGTTTGAATCTAAAAAAGTGTATTTAGTATTTGATTATTAATGTATTATGATATAGAATTGAAAATTAGGTGTACGCTGAAAACCTGGCTTGATGTCTAGTAAGATAACGAGCATGACACAATCCATCCATCCATCCATCCATCCATCCATTTTCTGCGGCTTATCTAGGGCCGAGTTGTGGGGGCAGCAGTCTAAGAAGGGAAGCCCAGACTTCCCTGTCATTACATAATTAGTTATCTAATTTTGTCTGACGTTAAAGCCCATATAGGACCGACTGAAATACAACGCCCCTGTGTCAGCTGGGAATGGTTCGACAATCAATCAAATGGAGCGGCTTAGTCGCTTACCAGTCGTAATAAAACATTTTGACAAGATTTTTGAGTGCAGTGTACCACATGACATTGGTTTAAGGTCAGCAAGCGCATTCATAATTTAAAAGGCACACCTGATTATAAGGGGCACTGCTGATTTTTTTTCCCTTAATTGAGATTTTTAAGTGAGCCTTGTAGTGCAAAAAACATGGTATGCAATTTCTGTATAACTGAATCTGCATTATGTTCCATTACATGTTGAAATCGCTTGCAGTATTCTGGTTCGTCTCCATGCTCTAGCCTGGTATTAGATGCCGTTGCTTCGTGTGATGTGCTTCATATGTGCTCTTTAAACTGACAGGTCTTCATATTTTCGAACAATCCTGTAATTAGGGTAATGGCGTCCACCACTTTCAAATTAGAAGTTATGTTCTAAGTTCTTGGTCTGACACTGACGTTATGGCTACAACAACCAGTTGACTTTTAAATTCATAGTTTACAGCATAATTAGTAAGCCTGTAACGGTACACTGTATTCGTACCGAACCGTACCGAAAAGACCTTCGGTACGGTACAGTGTTGTACCGAACGAATACAGTCCGTTTATTTGTTTTTATATGCGGCAATCACAGACCTAGAGACGTGCTGCGCCTGTTCTGTACCTGCCACATGTGGCTACTTAATATTCATTATTTAGTAAGAAGCTCTTTCCTGATTCGTGCTCTTGTGACCATGTGGAGGTGACGTCGCACGGCGAACCAATCAGTCGAGCCTTTCCTGCACTCTTCAAAACAGTATTGCGAGGTCCACGCGTCTGTTGTAAAATTAACTATCTGATTTAATTTGGACATTATGGCTGAAGCTAGCGACCAACGGGAGCTAGAAAATCCTCCCCTGCCGTTAAGATCACCCGTTTGGGAGCACTTTGGTTTCCCAGTGAAA
>OMPJ01008865.1:17429-39359 GCA_900312935.1 Carapus acus | reverse complement strand
TTCAATCACAATTCCGATCGGGCAACTGATTTTTCTTGGCAAAAAATATGAAGATTAGTAAAATTGAATACTGTAACACAGAATTCTGGAGCTGAGTGCGGCACTTGT
Organism: Carapus acus; assembly: GCA_900312935.1. NCBI lineage: Eukaryota > Metazoa > Chordata > Actinopteri > Ophidiiformes > Carapidae > Carapus > Carapus acus. The sequence continues at coordinate 39,251 of OMPJ01008865.1, read as the reverse complement.
GGATTTTTTTGTTTAGTGTTTGAAAGGATTTATTATTTTCAATTTTAATATTTTAATTTGTAACATTGATCACCATTTGAGGATATTTAATTTAACTTAATGGTACCAAGCAGCACTTTGAATTTATTTACGATTTCCGCTTGTATATTGACAAGTTTTGGTTAAATAAACAACACGCTGTGGAAGAAAATCGTTTTGCATTTTGTTCCCATACTGTACCGAAAATGTACCGAACCGTGCCCCCCCTGTACCGAGTACGAACCGTGATTTTTTCATACCGTTACACCCCTAGCTGCCAGGGTAAAGAGGGATACATTTTTCATAGAACTGAAGAGGACTATCATCGGAAAACACTAGCGTGGTCAATGGATGATTGACCAGGATCGGTTGTATCAGGAATAACTACTTGGCAAGGATCAAGAGAGGCGGTTTAGAGATTATTCGTGTCAGAAAGTATGTTGCATGCGTGGGCGTGTCCCTAAACAAGATTTTGAAGGTTTCCTGAACATGGGTCAAATCAAGTCTCTTTTTATTTGTATAGCCCAATCTCACAAATATCAATTTGCCTCAGAGGGCTTTGTAGTCTGTACAGCAATACAACATCCTCTGTCCTCAGACTTTCGCATCAAATAAGGAAAAACTCCCCAAAAACCCCTTTAACAGGGAGAAAAAGAAGGAAACCTCAGGGAGAGCAGCAAGTCATGCAGTAGATGTTGTGTACAGAGACACAGACAATATACAACAGTTAAAACAAATATCAAAGATAATGTAGTTTTATGATATATAAAACAATGTAGCGAAGAGGACGCCAATCAGATTCCAGATTGCCACTGGGAGAAAGCTGGACTAGGGCCATGACCACCATCGCATTGACTACAGACTCCGGGATTTATCATTTGCAATGATAGATGGGGGAGCGGACCATGTCAAAGATGGGTTATGATGCAGCAGGGGATGCCAAAGACAAGAAAGACAGGGAAGAGGACAGGGAGAGAGACAGAGAAGGAAAAAGAGGGGACCCAACATGTGCAGCTATGTTGGAACCCAACAGTGCAGCTAATCAATGAAATTGTCTCTCTGGGGCAAAATGTGGTTCCGGAGGTGGATGGTGCTGATGCTGAGGAATTGGTGCAGGAGCAAAATTTTGTGAAAAATTATAGAAAAATTACTTGAATTCCTTATAAAATGCTGTGTTAATTGATTTCTATAGTGCAGTTTTGGGGTGTGGAAGAGATTAATTGGACCTTCATTATTTGAAATGGGGAAATTTGTTTTGAGATACGAGTTGCTCACAATACCAGCTACATTATGAAATTTGTTCAATTTGTATCTTGAGGTGTCGATGTTCTTCCTTAGGAAATCCTTGACATTGATTTCAAGCTATAAATGCTAACCACCCTTGGGTCCAGATTTAGATCATGGCTCTGCTTCTTAATGTGGAATAGTTTTTCAGGGAGACCAAGTGGAGAGGAAAAAGAGTTTTCCTCACTTCATATGATGTATAACTGACATTATTTCCAGGTGTTAATAGCCCAAATCATCAAAAATATCCACCAGCATTGCTCCTCTGCAATCCCATGGTGATCTGCAGGATGAACTTGATAACTAAGAGGCAGTAATTTACCGAAGAGCCGAGGAGTAAACGGTGGAAACGGTGGAAGGAGGAGTGTTGGCAGCAGTTCAGGAAGGGGTTGGGTCAGGTTCCGTAAGATCATATGCACTTACTAGATGACTGCAAGAGTACAGCTAAGATAGTGAGGCAAACTGGATGAAAGATATGTGGTGATTCTTCTGGATAGCAGAAAGAAAGCAAGAGGAGAAGGTGATGAAATGGGGATCCAGAGCAGAGCATCCAAAACAGAGAAAAAAGCTGGCTTATCAGAGAGGCAGAGGGCTGACTGAGAGGGCTGTGATGGTAATGTTGGCGTAGACCTGATCTACGGTGTTCTTCTCTCTGGTTGGAAAGTCCGTGTATTTGTGAATTTGGACTTAAGGTTCCTGTGATTTGAAGTCCTCTGCCACACACAGTGGCTCCTGGCTGGTGATCATGACCTAAGCCCAATGGGAAAAATCAAGAAGCACGTTTGCTCTGTTAGTGGAAGACTGGACAGGGGGATGATAAGTGTGGCTGTGAGTGACTCCGAGGAGGATAGAGAGAGTCTAATATGTGGATCAATACGGTAAATAAGATAACCTCCTGTTGCTCAGTACATTCTACACGTTGATTGACAACACAAAGGCTCAGTCTGTAGGGACTCTGTCTGAGGAGCAGAGGGTGGCTGGACCAAGTCCGGGCACAGTCCAAAAAAGGCTGGATCAGTGACTTGGGGTTCCACTTCACCTCCTGAGCACTGCTGAGCACTTGCTCAAGGGCACATAGGTGCCCTTGAGCAAGGCACCTAACCCCAACCAGTTCAGGGTATGCAAACCCTGTGTGCAGTGAGGGTGGGACATGATTTACAGGGGGCACATGACTGGCTGGTCAACTTAAATCTTTATGTCACTCAAAGATAGTTCTAATTGACGTAGGAAGGATGATAGAGTGTGTGAAACCTCAGGAGACAAGACATTGGCAACTGAAAAGTTTATTCGTTGAACAAACAGGAGTGTTAGTCTGTGGAAGTACCATACACACCACAAGAGCCTGGCATCTCGTTCTCATGCTACTCACCGGCCTGGTCATTCACAGCTGTGGGATACCATCTCTGTGTTCAACCAGTATTTGTTGCAAGTTTGTTGCAAGTCAGCAAACCTGGATGTGTTGGTCACTCTGACATGAACAGCGCATCCACGCTGGTCCCACAAATGTGCAATGGGGTTGAGGTCAGGACGCAATTTTTTCCTCTCCTCTTCCAAATTCTCAAGGGGATTAACTCCATTCTGTTGAGCATTGTCTTTTTTGAAGATAGAATTCTGTCCAAGAGATACGAGATTTCCACTGGTTGCAGAATCTCATTTTGGTTTCTGTCTGCATTGAGATGGCCTCCAATAGTCCAATACAGCTCCAGAGAGAGGTGTAGCAAGGGTGAGTTGGTGGGGCGTTGTTGAAATAGATGGGTCATTCAGGACTTTCTGCTGAGGTGGGGCCGAAGGTTATCATAATGATAGATGGAGGAGATGTCAGGTGGGATTATGGCAGGTCAGCGCAGTTGTCTTTCTAAACAGCAGTGGAACTCCTTCAGGTCATTGGCAAGGCACAAGTCAATAACAGAGTGACTAGTGACCAGAGCCATTTCTATTCAATTCAATTCAATTTAATTTGTATCGCGCCAAATCATAAGAGGAGTTATCTCAAGGCGCTTTACAGGATGGAGCAGGTAGTGTCCCTCAGCATGTAAACAGTCAGGGGCTATGGGATGGACACACAGACACCCAACACATCCCCCATTAGTTACAGTGGTGAGGAGAAACCTCCCCTCAAGGGAAGAAACCTCGGGAAGGCCAGGCTACAGGTGGGCGGTCAACTGCCCTGACCGGTTGGGTTGGGAGAGAGAGAGAAGGAGAGAGAGATAGAGAGGCAGAGAGAGACAGACACAGGTGTAGGGATGCACCGATGTAGGGATGCACAGCAGCAGCAGGGGCAGGACCAAGATGTTCGGATGTCCGTCATCATTGGTGGTGTTCTAGCTGCCAGCTACGGGGTAATAAAGCACAAGACAACACTTTGGGGAAGAAGCCCTATTAGTAACATGCATTTACTAGACAGGGATGCAGGTAAGGGTGGATGGGTGCAAGTGAGGTGGAGAGGGAGAGGAGATTGAGGAAGGGGGGAGAGGAGAACTCAGTGTGTCATCTGTTTCTAGTCGCATAGTTTTGTCTAACCATAAGCTTTATCGAAAAGGAAAGTTTTTAGCCCACTCTCAAAAGCAGTGAGGGCATCCGCCCCCCAGACTGAAGCAGGAAGATGGTTCCACAGGAAAGGAGCCTGATAGCTAAAGGCCCTGCCGCCTATTCTACTCTTGCTGATTTTGGGGATCACTAATAACCCGGCACTTTTGGATCGAAGAGCTCTGGTTGGATGGCAAGGCACAATCAGCTCTTTAAGGTACGATGGTGCCTGCTCATTGAGCGCCTTGTAAGCAAGGAGAAGGATTTTAAATTATATTCTTGATTTTATTGGCAGCCAGTGAAGAGAAGCTAACACTGGGGAGATGTGGTCTTTTTTCTTAGTTCCTGTCAGTATACAGTATTGTGCTGCAGCATTCTGAACCAGCTGGAGAGGCTTCAGTGTCTTGTTGCTACAGCCTGCGAATAAGGAATTACTGTAATCCAGCCTGAAGGTCACAAAAGCATGAATTAGCTTTTCAGCATCTTTTAGTGACAGCATGTGCGTAACCTTAGCAATGTTATGTAAGTGAAAGAAGGCAGTCCTTGACATTAGTTTAATGTGGGCATGTAGTGACAGGTCTTGATCGAAGATGACTCATGTTTCTGTCATCAGAGTTTCTGAGGTGCCCTGGACCAAAAAAGATAACTTCAGCTTTGTCTGCGTTGAGCAACAGAAAGTTATGGGTCATCCATGCTTTCATGCTCCAAAGAAAAGCCTGGAGTTTAGCTAGATGGTTGGTTTCCTCAGGTTTCACTGACAGATACAGTTGCGTATCGTCAGCATAGCAGTGGAAGTTGATAGAATGTTTTCCTATGATGCCACCTAGAGGAAGCATATGTAGGGTGAACAGAATTGGTCCAAATATGGAGCCCTGCGGGACTCCATGTCTAACCCTAGTGTGCTCGAAGGAGACATCATTAACGTGTACGAACTGAAGTCTATCTGATAAATATGACTTAAACCAGCTTAGGGCGGTTCCTTTGATGCCAATCAGATCTTCTAGCCTGGATCTGATGAAGGATCTGATGGTCAATGGTGTTGAATGCGGCACTGACATCTAATAGAACAAGCACAGAAGCAAGACCTTTGTCAGAAGCAGTTATGAGGTCATTTGTGACCTTCATCAGTGCCGTCTCAGTGCTGTGATGTATTCTGAAGCCTGACTGAAACTCTTCGAATAAACTATTTCTCTGCAGGTAATCGCGTAACTGTTTAGCAACAACTTTCTCTTGGATCTTGGAGAGGAAAGGAAGGTTAGAGATAGGTATGTAGTTAGCTAACATCCCTGGATCAAGGGTGGGTTTTTAAGAAGAGGTTTGATTAAAGCAACTTTGAAAGACTCTGGTACGTAGCCAGCTAACAGAGGCATGTTAATCATATTTGGCACAGATGTTCCTGATAAGGGAAGGACTTCTCTGAGAAGGCTAGTTGGAATAGCGCCTAACATACAGGTTGTTGATTTAGCTGAGGAGATTGTCTTGGTTAATGCAGGGAGACTGATAGGGGAGAAGCAGTCTAGGGATGGACGAGGTTGTAAGGACCCTGGGCCCTGGGCCAGATCCTGGACAACTGTGTCTGCGTGGCTCAGAGCACTAATTTTATCTCTTATTGTTAGAATTATGGCGTTGAAGAAGGTCATAAAGTCAATACTGTTAAGATTAGCAGGGATACATGGATCGGTAGATTCATGATTGAGTCAGCTTGGCTAAGGTGCTGAGAAGGAACCTTGGATTGTTTTTATTTTCCTCTATTAGTGTGGAGTAGTAGGCGGCTCTGACATTACAGAGGGCCCTTCTGTAAATCCTCAATCTGTCCTGCCAGGCTAAGAGAGAATCATCAAATTTAGTTGTGCGCCAGATCCTTTCGATTTTGCTTGGGATTTGCTTCAGTTCACGGGTTTAGGTTTTGTACCAACTGTTTTATTGTTTTCTTCTTTAAGGGCGCAGCACCGTCCATAGTTGTGCGCAATAAGTAGGTGGCATTGTCAACTAGCTGGTCTATAATGGAGGGAGTAAAACTCCCTAAACTATCCAATAACGCCATTGTTGGAGCGGCACGAGGTGCAGATGGGATGGCTTCCTTAAATCTAGCTACGGCACTGTCTGATAAACATCTGGAGATAACTGTTTTGTTGGGAGATGTGTAATCATGCAGACGGAATTCGAAGGTGAAGTGGTCTGAAAGAACAGGATATGAGGGAAGACCACAAGGTTCTTGATGTCAATGCCATGAGGTAAAACAACGTCGAGAGTGTGATTAAGGTGATGAGTGGGTTTAGTAACCATTTGAGAGAAGCAGGTAGAGTCTAGCAATGAGAGAACGGCATTGCTAAGGCTATCGGGCTTCGACATCTGTATTAATGTTAAAATCTCCCTCTACAATCACCTTTTCTGTCTTGATAACTAGGGATGATAGGAACTCTGAGAATACTCATTTAGGCTGATGTACTCGTTGGGCCACAGCCAGGTTTCAGTAAGGCATAATATGTCAAAATGACGTTCAGATATTAAATCACTGACCAGTACGGCCTTAGAGGATAGAGATCTAATGTTAAGTAATCCACATTTAATTTGCGTATCCCATCGTGTGGGAGCAGTTGCGGTGGGAGGTATGATAATGTTCCTATGTGTGACACCTCTTGTCTTTGTTTTCAGCAGGGAGGACTTCAGCTGACGCAGGACTGATATCATTTTTATGTGGTGTTGGGTGGGTGACTGCACCAATGGAGGTGCAGAGGGGCATGTAGGACTGCAGCTCTGCTTCCTGGTCTCAGTTCTGGATTGACATGAGTTTTGTAAACCCGGCAACATTTTAAGAAATAAACGCTACACCATCCAAAGTGGGATGAATGCATTCTCTCCTAATCAGACCAGGTTTTCCCCAGAAAGTGTGCCAATTGTCAATGAGGCCTACATCATTAAGCGGACACCATGCTGATGCTCCACAACAACCCAGTAAAACCGTTAAACTGTTAGACCCAACTCGACATAGCATTTGTTTGCAAACTACCGCCAAGCTCTGTCTGTGGTACAAAGATAAGAGTCCATGGCAGTCTTCATTTACAAAGACCTTCAGTGTTGTAGAAATCAAAGTTTTAAGAAGATGTTACAGACTCTTGAACCACGCTGCTCAATATCAACAACAAAACACATGACGGTGAGGTATATCACAACATGCAAGAGGAAATACATTGTATTCTAGTTACATGCACTTGACTTTTTAATTTTGATACAGAAGTGTCAAGTTTTTTTTTACTTTCGTGCAACATATGCACAAGAGAGCTTTCATGGTGCTGCCAGCTGATGTTTTATTTTCAAGATGTTTTATCGCTCAAAGTTGCTGTGAAGTATGTAACATACCACATGTGTTATTATGAGCATGAAAATAAGTAATTAGAAATATTTGGTGACAGGTACTTTTTTTATTTGTGTATTTCTACTTCTTACTGACTGGAATCGAAGCATTTAAGTCGAAAATGTATTGATAATTGAATCAAATCGAAACCCTGAAAATCGAAATCGAATTGAATCGTGAGGTTCTTAAAAATGCAGAGCACTAGTGAAGGCCGTGGCTTGTACATGATACAGCTTATTTATAGATTTTTACTGGCTAAAAGCCTCAGGGGGGCATTGTAGTGGGAGGCCCACAAGTGAGACCGACATAAGGAGAAAGTTTATGCGCCAGTAGTTTTTATTTGGATTTTGAGCTGTCATTTTGCACTTTATGCACGCGCCATCGTTTTGGACAACAAACGAAGAAATGTCCTGGTATATGATGCAGCTTTTAAGGTAAAGGCAATTGATCTGGCCATCAGAGTGGGAAACAGGGTGTCTGGGTGTAAGTTTGGTGTGAATGAATCCGCCCAGACATGGTGTTTACATCGGAGTCCTCCAAGCAAGTGGTTCTAATAGAACTGACTGTCCCCTGGGAGGACCACATCGACGAGCCCAACGAGCGGAAGAGAGCCAAAAATGCCGAGCTCGTCAGTAATTCCCGCAGCAATGGCTAGAAAGCTCGCTGTGAGCCTGCTGAGGTCAGATGCCGTGGCTTTGCTGGCCTTTCACTCGTGCAAACCCTCAAACTCCTTGGAGTGAAGGGACTGCATTCTAAGAGAGCCACCAAGAGCATACTGGAGGCTGCAGAAAGGGCCTCAAGGTGGCTGTAGATCTGCAGGGGGATCCGTGGAACAACGTTCCACTTGGACACAAGTCGGGGACTGATCACCCCCGGCTGGGTCGCCCAGGAGAGGGTGTAAGAAGATTTAAGACCCAAAACACCATATGACCCTGGGTTCCTCACTGATGACATGTCCAAGTATCACCAAAAGGTGTATTCAATTCCTGAAGTTTCACCGCCGTGGGGATGAAACACGTGTGGTAGTGTTAGACCTCTTTCACTGCACGAGGTGCTCTGAGGCCCTGCAGTCTCTTGCAGGGAGCCACCTGTAGAGCCCTGTTCAAAAGGATCCAGTTAACAGTCTAGGACAGAGGCATCCTTCCTGAACAGCTTATTCAGTCACCCTCTGTCCATTTCTGTTGTTCACCTCCTTCAGCAGACACAATTCAACAAAGGGCAGATACTGCCACCGAGTCATCCTCAGTGAGGTCCTGTTGACTCCAAAGGGCCGCAGTCTCTTCACAGCAGGTGTAGTCAACTTTTGTTTCATCAATTTTTTGTTGTGTACATTACCTTTCACCAACAAAAGCAACACGGCGGCGCGCACAAGGATGCTCTTTGTTCTGGTGCTTCGTTTTGTTAATATTTTGTTAAGAACGTTTTATGTTCACCGATGAGGGCAACGTGGCGCGCACAAATGCAACGGTCTGATGCTCTTGGTTCCGATGTTTTGTCTCGTGAATGTATGTCTTATTTGTACCAATCACCCCTACATTCTGCTGGGCCAATAACATCTACAGCCAGCACAAACCACTCAACATCGGTTCTGTAACGAGAGAAGTGTTTCCACCGAGTTTCTCCATTCCCACAACCCACCAGCAGACATAGCGATGAGTCTCGGCTCTCTGTGGATCGTCATCCCCGCAGGCAGACGACGGAGACGTCGAGTGTAGAGGAAGCAAGAGCAAGGCTGCAGAGGCCGGCACACTAGAGAGGCCAATGCCCACCAATGGCATTGTCGTGATAGAACACCTGGAGGTGGCAGCCGACTGTTTTGTAATTGAAATCCGAAATGTACAGGGTGAAGAGGAGGGCAGTAGGAATAGTTACATGCGGGGTCCCCATGCTACAGACTACATCTCAGACATAAAGCCTGAAGCCTCACATAGTCTGTTGTTGAGGTAGTTGATGATCTAGACCAGGGGCGGGCAAACATCTTGGTTCAGGAGCCACATTGACTGATTTTCACAGAGCGGCCACATCAGCACAAGGTGCAGACATATGGAAAAGAGACAGAAAAGCAACATTACAGCATTAGATTACTTACCTCTTCATGGGAACAGTTTTGTTGTTCACCTATCTATGCCAGTGCATCAAAGTCTGGTGTAAGTTCTGTTATTGAAGTTTTTGTTGTTTGTTTTGAGTGCAGTCAAAATTGTGAATTCTGTTCCAATGTTTGGCGCGCCAGATCAGAAAGATCATAAGGCCTGATGGTGCTCATGGGCAGTAGTTAACCCACGTCTGATCCAGTCTGCTTGGTGCCAGTCCACATCAGCTCTTTCCATCCTGTCCTTGAGCAGCGAAGGCCAGCTTGTGTTGAACGGACTGAAGAGGTCAAAGAACATGACTCCCACTGGACTCCTGCTCTTCTCCAGTTGAGAAAGAGTCCAGTGCAGGAGGAAGATGACTGCATCATCCACCCCTATGCCAGACTGATTAGCAAACACACTCAGACAAACACTTGTCCGACACAATACAAACACTGCAACGATCCAACCCTGACGGCGTACACATCATAGCGATTTCAACCAGGCAAATCTGAAAACTGTGCTGCCTGGATTTTACCAGCAGGTTAAGTGTCCAACCAGAGGGGCAAATACACTAGACCATGTCTATACAAAAATTAAACACGCCTACAGGGCCAGCCAGCTTCCACACTTGGGCCAGTCTGAGCACCTCTCCTTGCTCCTTACCCCTGCTTACACCCCACTTAAGAAGAACCCACCCGTAACCAGGACAATCACAGCATGACCAAAGAACGCTCTCCCTGATCTACAGGACTGCTTTGCTCAGACTGAGTGGAGTGTCTTTGAAGATCAAGACCTTGCTGTTCATACCGAGGCTGTCCTGGACTACATACAGTTCTACACAGGGGTGGTGACAGTGGACAAATGCAGCGTGGGGCAACCAGAAACCCTGGATAGACAGCCAGGTAGTGGCACTCCTGAGGGCCCGGAACACCGCCCTCAAGTCTGGAGACAAAGATCTGTACAGCGCTGCCAGAGCTGACCTGAAAAGGGGAATCAGGAAGGCCAAAGACAACTACCGGCAGCAGATCGAGGATCACCTCTCCACCAACAACCCCAGAAGGGTCTGGCAGGGCATCCAGCAGATCACCACCTTCAGGGGCCAGACGAACTCATCTGGGAGCCCAAGCGCTGCACTCGCGGAGGATCTCGATGAATTCTTCGCATGCTTCGAAGTCCCACCCCAACCATCTGCGACCACTCCACCTCCCTCTCTCCTCCCCTAACGAGAACCCAGCCACCAACCTTGGATAGTACGGGAACAACAAGGGAAGCGAACACTCAGCGAGGTCACCCCCAGGAAAGCATCTGGGCCTGACGGGGTCCCCTGGGAAGGTGCTCAAAGCCTGTGCGGACCAGCTCGCGCAGGTCTTCACCACCATCTTCAACCGGTCGCTGACACAGGCCACCATCCCAGCATGCCTGAAGTCCGCCACTATCATACCTGTGCCCAAAAAAACAAATGCCACCAGCCTCTCGGACTACCAACCAGTCACATTGACCCCCATCATCATAAAGTGCCTGGAAAGACTTGTCCTTCACCACATTAAGGACCACCTCCCCCAATCCCTCGACCCCCACCAGTCTGCCTACAGGGCAAACAGATTGACAGAGGATGCTATATCCACTGCTTTAAACACCGTGCTGAGCCACCTTGAGAACAAGGAGAGCTACGTGCGGATGCTCTTCATTGACTTCATCTCAGCATTCAATACTATAATCCCCAACCTCCTGATCCGGAAACTAGCAGACCTGGGACTCCCCCCACACACCTGTCACTGGATCAAGGACTTCCTCACGGACCGACCCCAGTCAGTCAAACTGGGTCCCCACACCTCGTGAACACTGAGCATTGGCTCCCCACAAGGGTGTGTGCCGAGCCCAACGCTCTACACCCTTAACACCATGGACTGCTTACCAACCCATCCCACAAACACCATCGTGAAGTTTGTGGACTACACAACAGTGGTGGGCCTGATCACGAGAGGGGACGAGTCTGCCTACTGGGACGAGGTCCAGAGACTGTCCGAATGGTGCTCAGCCAACAACCTGATTCTGAACACCACAAAGACAAAGGAAATCATCCTGGACTTCAGGAGGCTCAGAACAGACCCAGCCCCCATCTACATCAACGGAGATCAGGTGGAGATGGTCCACTCCTTCACATATCTGGGCACCGTCATCTCTGCTGACCTATCCTGGTCACAAAACACCACTGCCGTCATCAAGAAGGCACGGCAGCATCTGCACTTCCTGAGGGTGCTAAAGCGAGACGACATCTGCCAGATGCTGCTTGTGCCCTTCTACCGCTCCAGCATCGAAAGCATCCTGGTGTACTGCATCACGGTGTGGTTCTCCTCCTGCATGGAGGCGGAACGCAAGATGCTCCGCAGGGTGGTCAAGACGGCGCAGAGAATCATCGGCCCCCCTCCCCTCCCTGACAGACTTTTACAAGGACTGCTGCCTCAGAAGAGCTGAGGCCATCGCAGGCGACAACACCCATCCTGCCCGCCACCTCTTCGACCTGCTTCCCTCTGGCAGACATTACCGGGCCATCAGGACCAGGACCTCCAGATATCGGAACTCCTTCTTCCCCCAAGCCATCACTGCGCTGATCTCGAGTCAGCGCACAAGTCAACTCATCTGCAGGCAGAGAGCCTAAGGACACACACCTGAGGACAATGCCTGTGGAAAATTTTGCACCAGTCACTTTTCCTCCCGTGCAATATTCCCACAACGCACCAGACACTTTACCCCCCAAGCTGCACACACACTGCCCCCCCCATGCTGCCTCACTTTCGAAATATATTGTCCTAGACTGTCCCGCACCCCTGCTGTGTCCTGAACGCTGCTGAGCCTGTTATTTATCTGCACTTGATCACTTTAACCTCTGAACTGGAGCTGCTGTCGAGGGGGGTCGACAAAAATTTTGCTCGTCTGCGAGTTGTCGACAGGGAGGGTGCGCTCGACAATATTTTAGCTCGGCCGTGAGAGTTGTCAATGGGGGAGGGTATGGGGGGGCGTTACGAGACCACTTTGCCCGCGGCACACGTAACGACCGGTGTTTTTATGAAAAACACTGCTCTAGAGATACTTTTTCCAGGCAATGCATCATGGGTGGTTTCACTAACATTTTGTTCACCTTCCCACTGAATCTAGCAGCAATTCCTTTGTCTCAAGTGAGCACTGATAGTCTCCCCCACCCATTTCATCCTGCCTTGACTTTATATTTCACGTCTCTTGTGCATAGTCTATCATTGGATAGTTGTCTTCTGCTCCTCCATCTGCCTCTGCCTTTTCCTGTCCTACTCCTTCTTCATCTTCCCTTTGACCTTACTCTCATTCCTCGGGCTGCTCAGTTTAATGCTTGCCATGGCAGATTGTCCCTCTTTTCATTCTTTTCTTCAAACATTCAAACCATCTAAATCTTTCTTTAGTGACCTTATCTCTAACCTGCTCCGCCATAGCTGTGTTGTCCTGCGTGTGCCTCAGAAGTTTCTAGCACAGCCTCCTGTCTTGTAGACAGAGCTACCTTCCCCAAACTACTCTATTCATAATAGAAAGTGTCACCTCTTAGACGCCCTCCCTTTCTATTTTGGCTGCTATTGAATTGCACAGAATAGCAGCCAATCTGTCACCTTTGATGGTTGACCCAAGGTGTTGAAATGTGCTGGGGCGCCAGTGGCTCAGTTGGTAAGTGACCTTGCCCGGGGACTGGAGGGTGGTTGATTTTAGTCCCACTTAGGACAGAAGAGAGTGGAGATTTGACTGGTGGTTGGAGGGACTGGTGAGGTGTCCTTTCGCAAGGCACCTAACCTCCAACCAGCTCATGGGAGCTAACTGCATGTGCAGCACCCTTACTCACGGATCCCTCCACTACTGCATGGTATGACTGTGAAATGAAGATTGTACAGTGTAAATAATTGCATGTGTGTGCAAAACACCCCCATGTGTATATTGTAATGAGTGTAAACTATAAAGAATATCCTTTTTGGGGATTAATGATTTTTTTCTCTCTTTCTCTCTGACTTTTTTACTTTCTCTCTTTCTTTTAATCGCACCCCATCATTTACACCCCTTGCATCTCTCTCACTCTCTCTCTTGCTCCCCCTGAGTGAATGAGTGAGGGTGGTGGTGAGTGATTGTAGAAGTTTGCAAGTTTTTCTCAGCTTTTTGTTATCTCCTTCTACACTGGGTGGTGACTAAGATGTTCTTGCTTGTTTGGTTGCTGTCAGGGGTGGTGTGCAAGAGTTATTGTTTGTTTTTTTGTGTGTTTCTGTCGCGGCGGCTCCGTTGCGGCCATGCTAGCCAGTATACTGTTGCTCGGCGGCTCTGGGTTGGTAGGTGCTTCAGCATCTCCAACCCCAGCATCTGGGGCATAAAAATGTCCCCAGATGCCAGCATGTCGGTGGGAGGATTGAACCTCACCGTGGGGGCGCTGGTAGGGTACAGCAGCATTAAGGCTTCCTCCCGAATGAAGGGTAACGTTGTTATGTTTTTCAGATAGTGTGGAGAACTCACGCCAGATGGTGGTTAGCTGCGTAGTAATTAACCGCTTGTTCGTCCCTGTGCTGCCGCTGGCTTACCTGGCCATGAGAATTTTTATTTCAAATGTTCTCTCATTTCTGAAGAGCTCCCTGCTCGAGAGGGAACTGGTCCTGCCGGCATGGAGAACTTTTGTCCCCTCTAATTTTATGCAGCTCCCTGCACCTGAAACACTTTGTGTCTTTCAGGAGACAGGTGCTGATAGTTTTTAACAACAATGCCGAAGAGCTCAATGTTGAGTTTCGTTTTTGACTTGATGGTTTTGACGATACAGTTTTTTGTTACTTGTGATACATTTAATCCTCTGGTTCATTGCAGTCACTACAGCAGACAGCTACTACAAAGTAAAATTTTCTCTCATTCATCAGTTTCTATGGTTGAACTGCATATCAGCAGGTAGAGTGCTCTCTCCTGCTATGGTTTGTTGAGGTGAATTCAGTGGTCAGTCGATGTAATTGTAAGTAAATTTAATTTGAATCCAAGATGGTCAATATAAAGCTACCTGCTCCGACCACCGCTCATATATCCTGTCAATCCTTCAATACAAGAAGAGCCCCGCAAGTAAAAAAATAAGTTTATATGCAGAAACGTCAAGGGAAGGCTATTATCTGATTGGAATATGAAATTTTGCTGTTCACTTGATAGAAAATTATGATTTACCATGGGTCCAATGAAGTGGACATCATGCATCATGCAGTATTTTTTTTTAATACAAGTCATATGATTGCCTCACTGTTTCTTGTGACTGTTTTAGTCATAAGTCAATGTATAATTGTTATATTTCTAAGCTATTCATTTAAAACATTCTTTTTTATGGCAGATTAGCTGTAGTTTGTGTTTTTGAAATAATTATTTCATCTTAATTTGCAGACTTGAAACACAGTAAAGGAAAAAGCATTTTATAGAAAGGTCTAGGAAACTCTGTTTATCTCCTGTGATGATGAGAGTGGTGACAACACTGATGACGAGTGGCTGCCTGAGAGAAACAGAGACATAAGGGGCAGAGGATAGTGGTGATACAGACAGTCAGGATGCAGGATACAGAGGATGGTCAGTATGATGAGGGAGCTGTGGAAAATGGGCACTTGGCACCTGACCATACACAAGCCCGAAGAAATATCTGGAAATATCTGGAAAATCCAATACAATTACTTTTATAATGGAGATTCTTCTCCTTTTCTAGGAGAGTGGAAATTGAATAAGGAGGGAAGAGATCCTATAGATTTCTATAGACATCTGTGTCTGGCAGATCTCATTGATGGCACACTGTAGTGTACAACACTAACTTGTATGCTCTCCAGAAAGGGACAGAAAATCTGGCATTGACAGGAGAAGTGCAGATTTTTTTGGGGGGATTAATCTGATCGTGGGGTACATTTAGTATTCTAAGGCATGAATGTACTGATGTAGTGAGGATGGCCTTTGTCTTGGAAGCCATGTCTGTAAACAGATATCGGCTAATCCCAAGATACCTGAGCTATCTTGGGAACAAGGGTCTGTATATTTACAATAGAACACAAGTGAAATAATTTTTATAGTAAGTTCACAATGTTTCATATTGAGTGCTCAGGCACACTTAATGAAAAAAAATCATGTTTTTGGCAAAACAAAGTTGAATATTCTTTCTCATGTCCCTAGAACAGTGGTTCTTAACCTTGGTTCGCTCCAACCCCAGAGGTTCGACGACACAGTGTCAGGGGTTTGGCGGAGCATGTTGCGGCCAAATTGCCCCCCACCCCCGTCGCCAACTTTCAGTCGAGCGAAAATATTGTCGCTAGGGTTGTAACAAGGGTTCAGTGAAGGCGCAGATTAAACTGGTGGGGCTCGGTACCTCCAAAAAGGTTAAGAACCACTGCCTTAGAAGGATAAAAACACTCCAGAAAAAAATCTTGACCAAGGCTTTCATAGTGCATGCACTAGAGGGTCAGTCTAAAATTAAGTGTGTGTGTAAAGGTTGTAGGCTCAACTCAATGCATCAGAGGGTTACATTTTTTGGCTGTGGAGTGCCGGGGCACCTGGACTACGCCTCCTCAGTGAGGGCGACATGGGGGTTGGTGACAGTGCCAGTGCAGCAGTGGGACGGGGACAGAGACTCTGAACTGCCCACAGAGAACACACAAACACAGTAAACAAACACAGTCACACACAAAGGGCAGACAGACTCATACAAAAGAACATACTTAGAACACAAAGCCACACACACAGGACAGACAGAATGACTCACATGCGTACACACAGGACAGTCAGACATCCAGAGAGGATATGGAGACTTACGCAGGAGAACACACACAAGACACAGAGGTGGCTCAGACACACACGGAGACAGACAAAGAAAAAAAATATCATATAATAAAAAAAAAATATCCAGTGCGCACATGAATCAAAGCACTTTTCACAAAGTCCAAAAACAATTCAAACTATCCAACAATTGACTCACCAGTCCCCGAGAGTTCACATGTGCGTGACCGAGTTTAGAACGTTCGTTTGCTGTGGCAAGGGGCTCCTGTAGCTGTGTAGTCTGCAGTACCGTCTCGCCGACAGCCACAGTGGCTCGCTTCCTTATAGAGCGTGGTTGGTCGCGCCGCCTCACGTGACTCCCCAGGTAACCAGGTGATCAGACCATCTAATCCCGCGATAATTCACTGAAATACCACGGGAGTTACAATGTTTTTCCGGATGTTTTTGATCCGGGTTATCCTTTTAATCCGGGTTGTGTGTGGCATTGAGTTGTAGGCTTTCTTGTAGTTGATCCAGGCAGTGCACAGGTTGGTCTGTCTGTTCTTACAGTCTCTGGCAACTGTTCTATTGACCAGTAGTTGGTGCTTGGCTCCTCTGGTGTTGTTGCCAATCCCTTTCTGTGCCGCACTCATGTACTAAGCCACATGCCTACTCACCTTGTCCGCAATGATGCCTGAGAGGGTCTTCAAAGTTGTGGAGAGACAGGTTATTGGCCGGTAGTTGGACGGGGTGGTCCCCTTCTGAGGGTCTTTCAGGATTAAGACTGACCTGCCTTGGGTTAACCACTCTGGGTGGGTCCCATCCGCCCCAACCCCTCAGCAGCTGGTTCATTTGTGCTGCTAGGCATACATGGAGTGCAGTCAGCTATTTCAGCCAGTATGGATGGATCATATCGGGGCCTGGTGCTGTCCAGCTCTTCGTTTTAGATACTCTTTCTTGAATGTTTGCCATTGAGATTGTTACTGGTTCTCTTTCTGGCAGGTTGCTGTGATCAGTTCTTAGATCCGCTAGCTATTGGGCATTGGAGTTGTGTGATTCCTCTCTTCCTTTATTTCTTTCCAGTATTTCTTCGTCTCAGATCTTGGGTCTGGCCTGTTGGTATTTCCCTGCCACTGAGCGTACACCTTGGCTCGATCAGACGAGAACACCTTGTTTATGCTCCTCGCCTCTGCCTCATTTGTATATCTCTTCAACCGGGTGGCCAGAGCTGTTGGACACTGTTTGGCAGTTTCCAGAGCCTCAGATGTAGAGAGTTTGTTGTATTTCTTAGGTGCCTCTTTATTCACCATCTTCCCTCTCTGCACCTCTGCCAGCTGACTGACTTCTCTCCATGTTGCCCTTATTTTGGCCCCTAGCCATCTCTTCCATGGTGGGTATTGCTTGTTATATCGGGTGTTATGATCCAACTTGTACCCAAGCATTCCAAGGATTACTGTTGCTGTGCTGTGTATCAGCTTGTTGGTATCAGTGATGGTTTCTAAAGGGATTGTCTTCAGAGCTGCATTCACATCTGCATGTAGATCTTCTGAGGGTACTTGACAATTCGGCTTCGGTATTCTACAGGGGCTCCAGGACTCTATCTGCCCACTCACAATCTTCCTTCTTAGGTCAGCTGCTCATGTATTTAGGCTGTTTGTATCTATTGGGGCTTGGTACCCAATCTCGAATTGTTGGAAGAATGATGACATCACCCCGCTGACCTTGCCTCCTGGCTCCCCCTTGCCGTAGCATTGTTGTTGTATCTCATCAATCTCTACTTGTGAAAGTAGCTTTCGATTGTGGATTTTGGAGCTCTGAGCAAGCAACTGTTTCTTGGTATTGTGTACGCTCATTTTTTCCTAAGGTAGGCATGTCATCATTAGGGGTCTTTCTAAGGACCCTCACCGGATGTTCACCCTGACTGGGGTTCAAATACAGTGGTTAAGACTGGGGGTCTTAACCACTGTATCCAGCTACATATATATGAAATGTTCATTAGTGTTAACAGAATTATAGAAAGAAAGCAGGATGCAGACATAAGTTCAATCCAAAAAACTCTTCATTGTCCTTTCTCCCAAACACGAAGCTTGAGGACTGACAGGGCTATGAATGAAAATCTTACCAACCTGAGGTTACGAGTAAACTACCGAACTGAAAATCACTCCTGCAACGGAGGAAACAAAACCTGACAGACTATGATACTCAATATAGTAAACTGCAAATCACTTCCATTATGGAGGAAACAATACTTGACCGACGATGATGCACAAAACAGTAATTTGAAAATCACGCCTGCTATGGAAAAACAACAAGGAAACGAGAGGAGTGTTACTTTTCATGATAAAACAGGAAATAATGAGACAACACATGGAGACAGGACAAAACCTCTACTTGACCTCACTGCACTGTGACTGCAAGTTTGCCAACCCGTGGACTAAATGCTTGTGATGACTGGCCGACATGCTATCATACAAATGTGGTTACTCGCCATGAGTGGCATCTGTTAAACAAGGAAGCGGAACCCTATGCCTGCTTGAATTAATGTTTAGTTGTCTTCCGTTATCTCTTCAAAAATGTGGTCCTAGTCTGTAATCAAACATAACTTTTGATTTCTGCCGTTATAAACTTATTGATGTTGCCAGGCTTGTTTAGCCTCCACGTCCTGATCCCTCCAATCCAGCAGTTATACTGGTGATTTCCCTGCACAGTATTTAGTACATGCTGCCAGAAAGAGGTGTCTCATTTGTTCTCCCACCCAGACATGAGAGGAGAGAGATCATGCTGTTTCTGCAGTAGAGTGGATGCTTTAGGAAGTAACAAACTTAAATCCAAACAGAACTTCTTATCCTGCAGATTAATGTTGTTTGCTGGTGTGCTCAATCACTCAAAGGTGTGTTGAATCAAAGAGAAAATAAGATGGCTTGTTTGTCTGTGACAGAGGAAGGAGATGGACAGAGACTCACAGTTTGTGGTGGAAACCTGCCAGAAAGCAGGTCAGGCTCTGTGAGTCAGCCGTAGTGGCTACTGTTCAACCGTCTGGCCATCTGTCTTTCGGAAAATCCAGAGTTTCCCTCATTTCAGGGTGAACATACTCTGAGCTCTCAGAAAAAGTATGCCCATTCTTGATGCTGATGATGATGACAGTACTACACAAGAGTTTCATCATTTAGTGGACCAATAGATAGGCATCTAGTGTGCCAGATTCCCACTATGAGAACTGTAGCAGAGCTACTTTGGTGGCTAAACAGATGTGGACTGAAATGATGTCTACATTTATTTATTAGTTGTTTCTATAAATAAATAAACAGTGCTTGTGTGAAGTGACTTGGAGACCTTGGTACAACTTGGGTCTACAGAGCTAGGTTGTCACTGTGACAGATGAAAATGACATATTGCTATTGCAATTTCCAACACTATTGTTGCCTCTAATACTGCCGCCACTAGATTTTTGGAGGCATCTGTGGTGCCACCAGATTTCAAATCACTTTCCTTACTGGAAGGAGCTGCAACCTATTTACAAATTTTGATGTGAATTTAGAAAAAATGTCTCATTTCAAAAGTTGTGAGGGACTATCCCTCTTCTGCAATTGCAGGGAATAGATTCCATCATAAAGATGCATGACATACAGATGCCCTGCCTCCAAACATGCTGATGTTTGTTGTTGTAACATGCAGCTGTCAAATGCTATTTGATTTTGTTCAGCAAATAATGGTGTGGAATTAACATTTAAATCTCCACAAATAATCCTGGCTCTTTTGATTCCTCCTACGCTCCAGTTTCATCCCTGTCTTTGTCTCGCAGATTGTGATGCCTGAAGCTTGAAGATCGACCACTACCTTTCTGCTTTAACCCGAATTTTGCTTCTTCAGGTAATTATGGAAAAGTATTCAGATGATTAATTACTGTGCATAATTGCTCAGCATTTACATATATCTTAGACTCCTATGTCAGAAAAAGATGTTGTGAATCTCTTGAAGTGTAGCTCAAGGTTTGCGAAGAAAGCATTTTAGCTTAAGAAATAATGCATGCCTCTGAATACTCCTAAAACGTTCCACAAAAGTAGGAATTACACTCACTAGTGAATTCAAGTACTGGTTATTCACTTTTTTAATGATTAACTTTTGTCGCACAAAGTACCTCTGCAGTTTTTATTTGCCCACTTGAAGTCCTGCTGAATTTATTGCCCTCCCAATGCTGAAACGAGCCTGGACCTCTTTGTCTGCACTTAAGTTAATACTTTTGCAGCCACAATGGCTGCAACATACAATAGTTGGTGAGAGTTACGGAACACTGGAAGTGTTTTCCCCAAATTAGTGGGGCCCCACCTATCTCCCTCTTCTTCTCATTCTTCTTCTTGTTCTCCTACTTCCCCTCCCTCCTCTTCTCCTAATCCTCCCTCCTGTTGTCCTTCTTGGCTTTCTTCTCTTGCTCCCAGCTGCTCCCTCAAGAGGTGGATCTCCTCCTTTACTTCAAATAATCAATGAACCTTCTTTAAGTTGTAGTTGTTTTCCCTGTACTTCACAGCTCCAACTTCAACATCCTCTGCCTGATACTGTTGGAAGGTTGATTGAACAGTGGAGACACCAGATTGCAGCCCTCAGAAGTTTAAAGAATCGAATTTTGTCCTACAGGCAAACGAGGGATAAACTTTGAACCTCTGTTGTGTCTGTCCTACTTCAACAGTTGTGGCCCCTTCAGTGTGCATGTTTCCAAATCCTGGTGCTAATCCCAAATGACTGATCATGCCATTTTGTGATGTAAGGACTTTGGATGTTCGGTAACCTCGCCACCCAGCCAACCAGCCTGTACTTCCCAATTTGTAGCCTACATGAGAGCACAGGTCTGCGCAGGTTTCTTTCGTATCACACACATCTCTTGTGGGGCATTAAAGATTTAAAGCGGGCAGAATCGTGAGCCACCAGTTGAATAGGTCTGTTCTGCGCTATGTTTCACTGCTCTGCCTCAATAGCTTCTCTACTTATCTTTATACCATTTACAAACCATGTGTCTGCTTTTATCATGGCGTAAACCAGAACTCACCTAAGCCTTACAGGCGAGGGAGGGGTCTCTATGTTTGGCGTAGAGGAGCGAGGAGGAAACCACTATTAGGAGCACGGCTGGGTATTGATCACGATTCGATTCAATTTTGATTCCTAAGGATTCGGTTTGATTACCGATTCTGCATTGATTTAAATGCTTAGATTCAATTCACTAAGATGTAGAAATACGCAATTACTAAACAGTACCCGTTGGCAGATTTTAATTATTTATCTTCATGTCAAT
Source organism: Carapus acus (assembly GCA_900312935.1). Taxonomy (NCBI): domain Eukaryota; kingdom Metazoa; phylum Chordata; class Actinopteri; order Ophidiiformes; family Carapidae; genus Carapus; species Carapus acus. The sequence goes on along the minus strand of OMPJ01008865.1, from coordinate 17,953 downwards.
AAAAACACATGTGGTATGTGACTGACATTACTGTACCTTTGAGCAATGAAACATCTGAAAATAAAACATAAGCAGGCAGCACCATAACAGTTCACGTGTGCATATGTAGCACAAAAGTAATAACTTGATATTTTTGTACCAAAATGAAAAAGTTAAATGCATGTAACTAAAATAAAATGTATTTCCTTTTGCACATTGTGCACCTCACCATCATGTGTTTTCGAGTTGGTATTGCATAGTGTGGTACAAGAGTCTGTATCATCTTCTTAAACCTTGATTTCTATGACACTGATGGGTCGAAAGTCTTTGCAAATGAAGACAGCCACAAACTCTGTTATCTTTTGAGCACAGACAGAGCTTGGCCGTAGTTTGCAGACAAAAGCTATGTCAAGTTGGGTCTACTGTATTTCAGATCAACAGTTTTACCAGCAGGTTTTTGTAGAGCAGGGGTCTTGCGGCCTGCGGGCCAAATATGTTGTGAGCGTTTGGACCGTCTCATGCACCCCCCACCCCACCCTTCCCCC
>OMPJ01008865.1:0-17409 GCA_900312935.1 Carapus acus | reverse complement strand
CCTTCCCCCAGTGTCAAGTCCCCCAAGCCTGCGGAGAGACCAGCGTCAGCAGAGGACAACAGTCAGAGCGGTGCAGAACATGCTCTTTGCGCCGCGGAGCACTGTTGTTTGAGCAGCGCGGAATGCGCGCTTTGATCGCAGATGGCTCATTCAGACCTGCACCCCCCCATCATCAACTCGCGGAGGTCGGTGGAAAGTCTGGCGCGCAACTCCGCACTTTCCTTGACAGCAGCTGCTATGCCCATGATGTACTGTATAGGCTTTTGAATGAGACCGGGGGATGAGTTTTCATCAGAAGAGGAGTCACACACTGGTGCATGCTTAAGCTCTTCAAAAATAGAAAAACAGATAACAATAATTAACAGTTATCATACTGATATGTGCTCGACTGCACGTGGTCAGCCACTGTAAGAATGCCCCCTGAGAGAGACATGGAGAATTTCTTTTTATCAAAAGGAGAGTCGCACAGTATTGCATGCAGAAGCTAACATACAGTATCTGTTTTCAGAGCAATACTGTATGTCCTTGGCTGCAGGTGTTCAGCCAAGGTGCACAGTCCTGTTTATGAAACAAGGAGCATTTCCTTCTTAATCAGAGGAAGGACCACACAATGGTGCATACTGAAGAATCCTCAGAAAGAAAAACATGTTACTATGCAGTGACAATCATCACAAACAATTAAAACCTCATTTAAACGTCAATTAAACTGCTTCTCATTGTTTAAAAAAGCCCATAATCGTGAGATAAGCAGCAAAAGAGATATTGAATTAAAATTTTTCAATTCTTTATAAATTGAAACAGTGCAAAGAACTATAACATTGACATTGCCTGCTAAGATATCCATAATATTGATGAAGTCAGTTAAAAGAACCATAATATTGATGTGTTCGAACATTTTTAAATGTTAAGATCTGGTCCTATGTAGTCCTATTCTGGTCCTAAAAATGTTCCCTACCTGAGGACTCATAAACAACGTACCATGATAGTCATAAATAGGATTTGGTTCGGATGTAATTTTCCCACTTCTTGAATGCTGTTGTTACTTGCTTTAAATGTCTCCTAGCCAATAAACCTGTCAGCAACCACATCTTCCAAGTAGATGTATCTAGAAACACTCCTAGTGGTCCATCCATCCACCCATCCCGCCTAACTCCCTACCTCTCTTCCCCTTTTTACTTTCAATTTACTCAGTGCATCCCTCCCTAACATATCAACGGAAGTTTGCTCTGACACCAAGATTGGTAAATGAATCTCATTACTGTCTGCATATAGCTTAACAGAAGCAGTAATTGGAATCAGCTGCTCTAGCTGTATTTCCCCTTGGCATCCCTAGTAACCTAGGTTTGGTCCTGCCCATGGGTTTACTGGTCCTCTATCCATATTTTGCAAAGATCAGCACCCATCCTCGGGCTGCATCCCTCCTGGACGTGTGTGTGAGCTTTGACATTTTTCATGAAGGCGGCCTGGTTCACCACATCCCCAGCAATTTATGGCAAAGCAGTGTCCACCATAATCTCTGAAATGCCTGTGGGTAAACATTGACAACATACACTGAGTTGTAGCTTAATCTTTTGTCACGACAGTGTCCTTGACTTTTTGTTCAGCTTTTGTTTTGTATTTCAGCATGCTGCATCTTTTCTGTGTCAGTGTCTACAACTTTTGATAAGGAATTGATGGTTGGTGCCACCTCATCCTCCAGTATGCTGCCAACTTCGGCTGGAAGAGGCTCTCGGATAATAATTCTGAGCAGGGTCATTAGGACTGGGCTTTTCTCAATGTCTTCCTCAGTCTCTTGCTCCCACCTTTTCATTTGGTTCATAATACAAGCAGCCAAATTGTCAGTCTGTGTCAGGCCCACCTCCTAGTGCCTTGGGTGCAATTCTTGTTGGATATTCTGCTTGTACTTCTCATAGTGTTGCTCAAATGGCTTGAACTCTTTCTCCAGTAGTGAGGGTGTCCGCCTGACTGAAAGTTGAAAATGGTTCTACAGAGGTGGAGCCTGGGAGTTAAAGGCATTGCCCCTCTGTACTACTCTTACTTATTTTAGGGATCATGAGTAATGCTGCATTTTGGGATCCCAGAGCTCTTGTTGGATGACAAGGCACAATCAGCCCTTTAAGATATGATAGGGCCTGATCATGACGCAGAGGAGAGGATTTTTAAATTCTGTTCTCTATTTTATAGGCAGCTAGTGCAGAGAATCTAGCACCAGAGAAATGTGGTCTCTTTTATCAAGTTCCCATCAGTATATGCTTTGCACCATTCTCAACAAGCTGGAGAGGTTTCAGTATCGTGTTGCTACGGCTAATAAAGAATCACAATAATCAAGCCTGGAAGCAACAACAGTGTGAACAAGTTTTTCAGCATGTGCCTATCCTTGTTATGTAAGCGGAAGAAGGTAGGTCTTGTTTAATGTGAGCAGTCAGTGACAGATCTTGATTGAAGATAACTCACAGATCTTTTTACAGTGATGCTAGAGACAAAGGAAAAGCCATCCAAAGTAGCTACATGACTACACAATAAGTTCATAAGGTTCTCAGGACAAACAATAACTTCAGTTTTATCTGTGTTGAGTAACATAAAGTTACTGGTCATCCATGTTTTTATGTTCCGAAGGTAAGCCTGAAATTAAGCCAAATGGTCTCCTCAAGCTTCACTCATAGATACAGCTGTGTATTGTTAGCATAGTAAGGAAAGTTGTTTTCCCTTTATTTCACCTAGACGAAGTATATATAGGGTGAATAGAATCGGTCAGAGTACGGAGCTCTGCAGAACTCCCTGTCCTATCGTAGTGTGCTCAGAAGACAGCGTCCAGCATAGAGGTTGTTGAATTAGCTGAGGAAATCGTCTTGGTTAATGCAGGGAGGTCGATAGGGGAGAAGCAGTCTAGGGATGGACGAGGTTATAGGGATCCTGGGCCCTGCGCCAGATCCTGCGCAACTACGTCAAGGGGACTCAGAGCACTTATTTTGTTACCTATTGTTAGAATGTTGCCATTGAAGAACGTCATAAAGTCATTGCTGTTAAGATCAGCAGGAATACATGGATCATTAATTAATGACTCTGAGTTAGCATGGCCAAGGTGCTGAAAGGGAACCTTGGGTTATTTTTACTTTCCTCAATTAGTGAGGAGTAATATGGAGCCTTTGCCTTACAGCGGACCTCTCCATAAGTTTTCAGACTGTCCTGCCAGGCTAAGCAAGAATCATCCAATTTAGTTGTGAAGATCCTTTCGAGTTTATGTTAGGTTTTCTTCAGTTCACGGATCTGTGTATGAAGCCTGTCTCTTCAATTTTATGGTTTTATTGTGTAGGGGAGCAGCAGTGCCAAGAGTTGTGTGCAGTGAGCTGGTGGCATTATCAACTAGCTGGTCTATATTAGAGGGAGTAAGACTAGCGAATAACTCCATTGTTGGAGCAAGACGAAGCGCAGATGGAATGGCTTCCTAATATCTAGCTACATCACTGTCTGATAAACATCTGGAGATAACTGTTTTGGTTGGAGGTGTGTAACCGTGTAGGCAGAATTCAAAGATTACTAAGAAGTGGTCTGAATGAACAGGATTATGAAGGAGAACCCAAAGGTTCTCAATGTCAATGCTGTGAGTATAAACAAGGTCAAGAGTGTAATAAAGGTGATGAGTGACTTTACTGGCCATTTGAAAGAAGCTGGTAGAGTCCAGCAATGAGGGAAAGGCAGTGCTAAATGTTAAAATGAATATTAAAATCTCCAACTATAATCACCTTATCTGCCCTGATAACTAGGGATGATAAGAACTCTGAGAACTTTCTTAGAAACATGGAGTACGGGCCCGGGGACCAGTACACAGTGACTTACAGGATTGGTTGCAGCGCTTTGCATGTAGGGACTCCTACACGCTGCAAACCCAACATCAGCTTGTGAAATTTTTTATCGCCAATCCTTTACTTAAAATATGCTCTCATCGTCGTATAATTTCATTCTCTCAATTTGTTTGCTGAGTGAAGTTGTTCATGGGAAGACTTTAAAGTTGCCAGTTTGTCTCCTTATAAACACACTTTGGCGCGGCACGTCTCAACAACACACTTCTTGTATCGGTCACATGATTTTTATTTTTTTTTTTAAGCGATACACGCACCAATACGGGGTTTCAGTGTCGTGAGCTTAGCACAGTGCCGATACACAAGTGTTGTTCGTCTCACCACTAGTGCAGACAGTGAACTGAACAGCATGGGATGCTAAAAGCTATGTTGCAGGTGCAGTGGAACCCCGAGATACGAAAGCCCCAACATACAAAAAATTCATTTCATGAAACGGCATTCGAAAAATTTTACGACTTATGATACAAAAAATGACTCACAATGCTAACGACACGAGATCGCAGTCAGCAAAAATTTTGAGATTAGCATGCCGCTGCACTTGTGTTCGACTGTATACTCCATGTAATTAATGTTATCTCCTCCTCCATGTTATCACTTGTGATGCGTGTCGCCTTCAAGGCTACTCGCAACTCGTAATTTTCCAGTTAAAAGTGGGCGGGCTACAGCCAAGCCCGTAAACTCACGACTTTGAATTCAATTGTACTCAAGTACTCAAACTTCCACGTTCGACGTCACGCAGTGTATTTGTTGCACTCAAAAACCAATAGCAGACTGTGGGGCCTGGAAGCGCAGATGGAATGGAAGTCATGACTCGTGAATCTCACGCTCGAAAGTTACCAGTTAGGAGTAGCCTCGAACGCGACACAAGATCCTGCCCTCCCATTGGTTATCTCCTTTGATGTGAGTCGGCTCCATAAGATCCGGCTCTGCTATTGGTCTGCATCTCTCGCACTGTGTACCTGCCGGCATCATTCGGCCAGTTCGTTTTGATGCGCCAATATCCACCTCATTTACAGGTATTAAAGGTTTAGTTTTCCATATTTCCATATTTCCAGGTAATAAAGGTTTATTCGACCATATATCATTCTTGTTTTAATGTTATTATTAAATTTAAAGTGTTTTTTCCTGAGGGCTTGGCACGAATTAGCTTTTTTACATATAAAACTTGACTCAAAATACGAAAGCATTATTATACAACGGCTTCTCTGGAACGAATTAATTTCGTATCCTGAGGTATCACTGTAGTGTGCTGTAGTTTTAGATCATTTTTGGCAAGGCCAGAAAATGCTTCTCTCCCAACAGATATCGTCCAATTTGGGGTTGCGATTAGTCCTCCGTCACATGTTGTCATGGTGGATGTGGAGTGGCCTACTCCCTCAACATGAAGCCATTAGGCCACTCGCTGATCATTTCCTCTGCTCTGTCTCCCGTGGAGTGGCCGACTCCCTCAACATGAAGCCATTAGGCCACTCGCTGATCATTTCCTCTGCTCTGTCTCCCACACATCTCAACAATGCCACAGGTGTGTAGTCTGGATCTAACACCTTTCCACCCTTCATCATCCTGAAAGCTTTCCTCACTACCTTCTGACTCATTTCCTGCACTCCGTTCTCCACTGCCATTCCCTCAGCTCAGTCTGCAGGCTACCAAGAGTTTTACCCAGGCCTGCCACCTCTCACTTTGAGCAACTATAGCAAAGCAGACAGTCAAACTCTTCTCAAGGGCTTAGGTTGAGTTCAGCCCAACTACATCATGCCGGGACTGTACGACTTCTTCCACAGCTTCTACAAGCTCCAGGCGCCTCACTTACTAACGGTGCGTAGATGGTCAATGGTCGATGAATTGAGGCCATAGCCGCATTCTGCTGCTTTCCCTTTTATACCCCTTGTACTTGCACCGGATCTCAGCACCTTAATTTCATTACGCAATGTTAATTGTTTCAATGATAATAAAGATTCCTGATTCCTGATTTTCAAAAAGTTTATTTATGAAACGTGCAGTGAACCGTCGTAGGCACACATATACGCAATCAATGATGATAAATGTCACCTTTGTGAAACTACCAAGCTTGTGCATCTTTGGAGTCATTTGCATTCAGAAACGCCCCCAAGTGACCATATACGGTGGCAACAATCCCTGTAATAATGTGGCAAAGTGGCACAGACCTCCTGCTTGGAGATGCACGCCCACAGAGCTGCTCCGCAGAATGAACCGGCTTGTGCGTTTCTCCACCAGGTAGCAAAGTCGAACAGGGACACAATTGCATCGCAGGTTATTCGTGCATCGATTGAATGAAATCCTTTTCTGTCCACATAACTGAATTCATTTTATGATGGCACTTTTATTGCAATGTGGGTGCGATCTATGGCTCTACTTAGGTTTGGTAAGCTGACAATAGAGTGAAATCCTTACATTTTTGCTTGTTGGTCATGTCTGTATGGGAACTGGATGCAAATTGGGGGTGGAAATTATTGCCTCCAACTCTGCTGGCATGATTCTACATAGGGTTGCTGTGGCAGCAAAATGTCTCTCCTTGAAAATGTCCCAGTGGTCAAAAATACCGGGGTGGACACACGGTGGATGTGCACTGGGATGCTGTTGCTGCGATTTGTCTCCTGCTCACACACAAATTGTAAATCTCAACATAGTTCCATGATTATGTTTTTGAGGAAGTGGGACCTGCTGAGAAGCCACCCTGTGCTCTAGCTGAACATCTGTACGCTCCTCAAAAATGTGCGGCTCTCCAAATACTCCAATAAAGCAAGACAAGCCATGGTTAATGTTCCCTCTAAACCTCACGCTTGCACATTCGCACACTGCTCCCACATTCACGCATTGCTCCCGCTATCGCCACGCACAGCAAAGCGATAACACAGAAAATGAAATCCAATGTCAAATAAACACATAATGATTTACAACCCACATATTTAATTACACAGCCAATCAGGTCAGATCAAGTCCAAGACTAAATGAACGTCAGGAACTGTGCTTCGTGTGTTCGTGTTGCTGCTTTGCAGGTCAGCTTACCTGCACACTTGGATCGAGAGGGATAGGTGTTGTGCGTGCGCATGGTCAGAGTTGTGCGCAGCTCCAGTATAAGCCTATGGGCTGGGCACATAGGCTTCTTTGTTTTTCTTTAATGCAATGTTTCCATAACAACTCTTCATCTGGCTGTCCATCTTCCTCTTCTGCTCCTTTTGACTGCTTTTCCTTTTGACTTCTGCTCCTTTTGACTGCGCCGCCCAGGTGTTCCCACAGCAGATCAAATTTCTTTACCTGCCTCTGTCTTTCCAATCATTGGCTGAAATAGTCACAGCGCCCATGTTCTTCTTAACTACATCCATGAACCATCTCTGTGGTCTCCCTCTTTTCCTCATACCTGGAGGCTCTGTCTCCAATGTCCACTGTCTACTGTATTCACTCTCTCTCCTCTGCATATGACCAAACCATCTCAATCTTGCCTCTGATGTAGTCTCCAAATCACTCCACCTCTCTTTTTCCTCTGATATGCTCATTTTTAATCCTTTCTAACCTGGTTACCCCCCCCCAAAAAAAAAACTGAGCATATTTATCTGTGCCCCCTCCAACTCAGCTTTCCGTATCTTTGACAGATCTACTGTCTCTTGACTATACATCATGGCATCTCTTACCACCATCATGTAAACCTTCCCTTTCAGTCAGGCTGCCTACGCCTAAGTAGTGAAAATCTAGGAAGTAAAAATCTGGCTCTCCGACTTGGAAAGCCAATTTACCATAGGAAATATTTTTTCCATCCTCATTTTCCATCCTCACAGTCAGATTTCTCTCAGTAAATTCTGTTATCAACAGTGTATTTTTGCTCTCACCATGCTATGTTTGTTTTCTGTCAATGCAATTAGTGTAACAAATCTTTATGGCAGGCAGCCCGGCCGCCTGTCTGCCTCCAGATGAATGAAGAACAACCCGGGACACAGGGACACAGTTGATTCGGGTAAATGTCACCCTGCATTAGTCAGTAATATTGTGTGATGTTACTCAAACTAAGTCTAAACCATTAGCTAAACTTAATCCTCTGGTGCATAGCGTTCACTATAGTGGACAGCTACTAAAAAGTAAATTTCTCTTTAAAGTAGGGATGTCCGATATTGGCTTTTTTGCTGATATCCGATATGCCAATATTGTCCAACTCTCAATTTCCAATAGTGATATCAGTCGATACCTATATATCAGACGCAGCTTGATGAGGTGCGCCGGCAAACACTTCAGGAGCGCATAGGCACTATTTCCGTGTAACGCAAGCATTATTTTATCGGCTTTGAAGCAAAAAAATAAAATAAAAAATCCGATACTGATATTACATTTTTATGCTAATATCGGGCGGATAATATCGGTGGGCCGATATTATCGGACATCTCTACTTTAAGGCATTGGTTTCTACGGTTGAACTGCATATCAGCAGGTAGAGTGCTTGCTACTGCTATGGTCAATTTAGGTTAATTCAGTGGTGAATCAGTGTAACTGTAACTAACTTTAATTTGAATACAAGATGGCCGACAAACAGCCACCCATGCCAACCACCGCTGACATCCCCTGTCAATCCTTCGATGCTAGAAGAGCCCCCACAACTACAAAAATTATATGATGATATACAGAAACATCTGGAAAGGCTATAATCTGTTTGGAATAAGATTTTTTTTCTGTCAAACAGTCAGAAGATTATGATTAATCATGTGTCCAATGAAGTGGACACCATGCATCACACAGTCCATTTTTTAACACAGGTTATATTATTGCCTCACTGTTTCTTGTCACTGTTTTGTCATAGGTCAGCGTATTATTTTAATATTATTAAGTTATTCATTTAAAATGTACATTTTGTGCAGAATAGCCATAGTTAAATTGAATATTTTTCTTTGGACATCTGTACTCAGCAAATCTCATTGTTAATGTAGTGTGCAACACTAACTTGAATGCTCCCACAAAGGGAAAGAAAATCTGGCCTTTGTCTTGGAATAATTGCAAATGCCATGTCTGTAAACAGATATGAGCCAATCCTGAGATACCTGAGCTATCTTGAGAACAAGGCTCTGTATATCTACAATAGAGCACAAGTACATTCATTTTTACAGTAAGTCCACAATGTTTCTGCTCAGAGTGCTCAGGCGCAAGTAGTCCACCACATTGGACATGTCTGCAACTTAATGAAAAATTCACATCTTTGGGAAAAGAAACAGTTGGACATTCTTTTTCATGTCCTTACAAGAATAAAAACACTCCAGAAAAAATCTTGACCAAGGCTGTCAAAGTGCATGCACCAGAGGCTTAATCTAAAATTCAGTGTGGTGGTCATAATCTCCTCTTCTGAGAAACAAACAAGCACATAGGTCATACATTTTGAAATCTACCGTGAGTTTGACTCTCAGATTAAGAATGGCCATTCTGGCCACCAAAAATTCATTCTTGATGGCTTGTATACATACAATAAAGGTTCTCCACGAAAAACAAATATAAACCTGAGCTGACTTTGAAGACAAGGAGGAAGCCTAGGGAGAGGCAGTTAAAAGAGAGATTCTCTCTCTGCTAGCAGTTCCTATTACTGGCCATGCAATAGGAAGTGCTGATAGGATTACACCAATACAATTGCAATTTGTAATATTGGAAGTTTTAGATAGGAGAAAGGGGAAGGACTTTAAGAGAGAAGTTAGAGAGAGAGAGAACATAAAAAACAATCATGGGTGGATGTGGTGGTGATGGGCTTGAGGATGTTGGCAGCAGGATAGCATGGCTGGTATCAGGAAAGGTTGTACGCTCAAGGGCATGGGCTCAAGGGATGATGTTGGCTGACCCTCTGGATGTTTAACAGAGAGCACCTGGAGGACTAAAGGGGAAAGAAAACCAGCACGTGGACCCACATGCAAGGTTGGGGGGAGCCTAGGGCCAGATACAATATCACAGGGCTTTTACCTCGAGGGCTGCTCTGTGTAGGTGGGAATAGCAGCCCTTTTGAGCTGACAGATGGACTCACTATCACTTACCATCTATTCAGCCTTTGACCCTGTTTGAGAATCCACCCGAAGAGTCTAAATCACTGTCCAAACATTGAGAAGTAGCAAGGACAGTTTCAGTGAGTAAAGTATAAATGTGTGCTCTGCCTCAACTAAAGATAAGATAAGATGCAACAGAGAATCAGCCTCCATTAGGGAGAGTTGATCCCACAATAATTGTGTGCGGAGGGTGGATGCTCTTTTTCTAAAGGTTTTGATCTGCATTTTTGAAATCATCAAAATGATAAGAGATGGATGTCAATATCGTGACATTTTTCAAATTTTTACCTGTTTTTTAAGTGATTCACTTCATTTTGACAACAATAAGCCCAGAAATACTGCATTGAAATTGTGTGCTGTTTTCATGGCATACAGGTGTTTCTGCAAATATGATGAAGAAAAAGAATCCCCACAAGTAAGTCTAAATCTTCCACTTACTATAATCTTTTTCACAAAGATCTTTTACAATCCAATTTTAGAAGTGATCAAATGTAACAATTGCAAAGTTGCTTTTCTGTTAGCCGCCTTCCATTGCTTTGTTTGCTTCACAATTCTTTAAGTTTAGAGGTAAGTAAAGAGGAAATATTGTCATCATATTAGGTCACTATTTTACTCCTTCTCGCTAACTCAAAATCAGACTGCATCCTGCCACAGTTAGGCTGGATTTTTTCCCATAATGAGAATGCCTCCTTCCTCATCTCAATTGCCTTTGAAATATGCGTCGTGTGTTACCTCCTTATCAGAGTTCCGTTGGGCTGAAATTGTACAATAACTTGACTGTCTCAAATCCTTTTGAAACTGATGAAGCTTTTGTAACTATGCAATATGTCACCTATTTTGGTGTGTGTCATAAAATATTGTTCCTCCTGTAAGAAAACATAAGAGCAATATGGGTCCAGCCACCAAAGTTCTATCACAACCTCGTCGGAATATTGTTGGCTGCAGGATCCAGCACATGTGGAAGGAAGGAGTTGGGCATGTGATGTGGAAAGGAACAGTGCTTGACCAGGTAAGGATTTTTGAATTTATAGCTTAAAACAATGTTCAGTGAGTGTCTGTTAAAAAACAGGACAGACCAGATATAGAGTTATCAAAGCAAAGTTATTTTTCTATCGACAGGATGAATTATTCAGTAAATGTTTCCATTTTCCCCAGTTTATCTAGTTGTTCATTGTTTTGAATAAACATTAGACCTCGGGGGCTGTTCAAGAGGGCTCCATGCTAGCAGCTCCATTCTTTACCTAAATTACTGAAATACTTAAGAATTGGCACAAAGGAACCAGTGCAACAAAGCAATAAAACTAAGACCAACTTTGCACATAACATAGTGATGTATAGTAAAAATTGACACACTACAGACTTTGACTGTTGAGATGACATGTTGACATGTTGAGGAGCACTACCTGATCCATCTTGGAAAGCACCTAGAGATAACTTCTGTCATGATTTGGCGCTATACAAATAACATTGATTTGACTTGACATTACAGCTAGATAGTGCAGTTAAATTCTAATGAAGTTGCATTGTATGCCTGTACATTGTTATCTTCAGCACATTGTTTTCTTTCGGTCTTTGTTAATTCTCTTTATCCATCAGGTGCCAGTAAACCCCTCTCTCTACTTAATTAAGTATGATGGATTTGATTGTGTGTATGGCTTGGAGCTGCACAAGGATGAGAGAGTCCAAAGCCTTGAGATTTTGCCTGACAGATTGGGTAAGCCTTTGCTGATCAGTCCTGAAACCCACATGGCATGTATCTTCCCTTACATTTTTAGCACTTATTGCCCATCAACCCCTCAAAATTATCATCATCATTCGAATCAAGTCCCATTCAACTGTACACTTCAATAATTTTCTCTGTCCATTGGGTGGCCCAGGGATGCTTTGTGTCTATTCACCTATTAGTGGATATTGTACTGTTTATGGCCAATAGTATTGTAGTTTTGTTTGGTGCGTAAAATTAAAACAGTGCAAGGTTTATTCAAAGTGGATCAAGATGATATTACATAAAATCACAGAAAAAAAGCTCCATTATTCCGTAGACAAATGCTTTCATTTACCGTGTTTTGCGGATCATAAGGCGCACCACATTTTGAGTTAGAATATCAACGAACGGGTCTATTTTCATTCACAAGGTGCTCCAGGCTAAAAGGTGCATATATAAAGTGAAACAAAACAGGTCAGATAAATAGAACCTATTCACAACAACTCAGAATATAACAAATACAAACAAACACACTCACATTTTATATCCCATTTAAAATACATGCAATGTCAATAACGTGTTTGCAGTTCGATGCAGATCCCAAGTCTAACTGTGGTTTACTTGGCATACTTGGTGAATGGAAACACTGGCCTGGTTGTCGCCCCATTTCTTAAGGGCGGCACACGTTGCATTGGTTTGTTTTGGAAAATTGGCTGGGTTTATCCACGTCAGCGCTTCTGGCCAGGTACCAACCGACGGCCACTCAGTCACCATTTGTTTTCTGTTGAGATGGGCAATTGTTAAATCTTACAACACATAAATTGTCTCATTCACCAACAAAGGTACAGGTCTTAACACCGTGTTTTCTGTAGCTGAGTGTGGGATGATGCTACACACGTAACATGATTGGTTAGTTGTTCGTCTGGCTGTTACATGAGCTAGGTTCCACCATACGTTATCATTATGATCATGCTGTTCCAGTTCATGAGTTTCACGTGGAAACCCAGTCGTTATATGTTGTCCACCTGCAAGAGACCACCAACCCAGGAAGACCCATAGGCATGTGAGGCATGCATAGGCATGTGAGGATCACCGTCTGCTTCCTCCATCCTCGTTTGTGGTGAGGGCTGACAACCAACTGCATAGTAAGGCTACAGGCCTTTACCACTAATAGGGTAGGAATGAGTTGTTTGCTTCACCGACGTTGAGAGGTGTCACCAGTAGGAGGCAACACCCCTTTGTAGTCAGACTTCCCCACTACTCCGTTGGGTCTGCTAGTAACCCCTGCTATTTGCAGTGGCTGAGGTGTATCCAGGTGTATCTCTCTGCAATCTTAACAGCTGTTGGAGTTGTCAGCAGGACTTGGAACAGGCCCTCCCACTCAGGGCTGTGCCAGTGTTTTTTCTTAATGACTTAGATGTAGACCCAGTCTCCTGGCTGGATATTCTGTTCCTGCAACACAAGATCAGACTCCGGCAGTTTATTTGTTTTGGCAACTTCATTTGATTGAAACAGGCGTTTCATGTAATCACATAGATTTTGCTCTTCATCAGCTGTTTCCACTTCCTGTGGAAACAGCGGTAGTCGGAAAGGTCGCCCATACATCATTTCAAAGGAGTCAGTCCCGTGTCAGTCAGTGTTATATATAATTTTACTAAATCTAGACATTCAGGCCAAGATCTGCCTGTCTCTTCCAAACACTTCCTAAGTCGCCCTTTTACTTTTCTATTTGTTCTTTTGACTAGTCCTGCACTCTCAGGGTGGTATGCACCATGATTTCCAAATTATTTGCATATGCTCCGCCACATGTCGAACCACTTCATTCACAAAATGTGGAACATTTTCTCAAAATTGTCATTGTAACCCAAAGAAATCCTTGTGAAATGGATAGAATGGTTGTGAGAAGCGTACTCATATTGGTCAAAAATTACCTTGTGAATTATACTGAACACAGACTGGACAAGCTCTACAACAATTTCTGGTCATTCCTGAATCCGAATTTACTGAAAGGTCTATTTGCGCTGTCATCATCCCCCCTGTTGAGACATGGCATGGGCCATGACTCAAATAGCAGTTGTCTTAAAAGGCCGCAAAGGAAAACCAGCTTGTATTCGAGCACCTGAATTTATCTTTTGGTACGTTTTTCCTTGTGATGGATCTCTAAAAGTCGATGCATCTACATATCAGACAACGCTAGTATTGTCTTTGTCTTTTTAACTTCAGATCCAAACTATGTTTCTTAAAGAAAAAAAAATCAATCTATGCATTGAATTGTTTCACCAATAATAAACTTCACCAAATAAAGTTAAATGAATAACTCAAAACATACTTTTTAACATTGTCAAATTGACTGCCACTAAACGTAGTTGTCTGTAAAAGGTGGGGCTGTCCGGCACTGCCTGTTCGCTAAGACCAACAACTGAGTGTCTTTCTCATACCGAGACATTGCACACAGCGAGAAAATGGACATAACCGAAAAGAGAAAAACGGTGGAGTGACAGAAATGAGGAGGCATGAAGTAGAGAGAGAACGCCGGCAGCTCCAGCAGACAAGAGTTAGAGAGAGAGAAGAATAGCGAGAGGAGGAGGTTGAACAATGGGGAAAATTCTCAATCGCGAATGCTAATGACAGCATATACCTGTACTCCTTTGTCTCACTTCGATCAGACCACACAGTAACCTGTCACCTTGAGTGGTGGGCAAACCAGGATCTCTCATGTCAGAAAAAGGTCAAAACTAGAAAGAAAAACATCTCGGTTACGTCGGTGGCCACTGCGTGTTCTCATCAGCTGGCCTTGGATTCACAGAATAAACCATATTTGCAGATGTAAAAATCATTAATTAGCTGTAACAGTCAAAAAAACTTTGGGCGTCGTAGGTGAGGAGTTTCTGCCCACGTGAAAAATGGAAATGGGAAGAAAAAGAAACTGACCAAAGAAAAATTCTAAAACTATCATCAATTATGTCAAAAATGAAAATAAAATTTCAACCCTGTTTTCTTTAAAATGACTGAGCTGGTTATGATTCTAGACAGTAGGTGGATTTAGTTGCAAAATCATTTTACAATGAACATAGATGTATTCAAATGTATTTTTGGGCTGGGTGGATTTGAGAACACAGGGAGTCTGTTGTTCAGAGATAAAGAAGATCACATTATCTACCTTAATTTCGTCATGCCATGATTCCCTTGTTATGTTGCACAATGACAATAAAAGCATTGTTTTCTATTGTACTCTAGGAGCTGCTTTACTGTCTACTGTACATAAAAAAAATAAATGCCCATAGAGACTGGAACAGCATGCTATAAATTCCTCCTCCAATGAACAACAAAAACCTCAGTTCTTACCCCACAATTTTCAACACAACAAAAATCTCAACTATCACCTCACAATCTTCATCACAGCAAAAATACTGTATTCACAATGTGCAGAGAATCAAACATTTAGGCCTTTTCATTCATTCATTCAATCATTCATTCATTCATTCAACCATCGATTCAATTTGAAGACTTCAGTCCCATAGACTTCTAAGTTCAAGAAATCCAAACTCCCTTCTTTTATTCTTTTTATAATTTTGAATTTAGGGAACTTAAACCCCAAGGACTATTTCAAACATCAGCATCTAAAAGAATTTCTAGGACTGCAGGCACAATCACAATTTTCTTTTTGTTTGAAAGTCTGGAAAATCATCAACATCTAGTCAATCATCCCATTTTGTGCAAATTGCTTTGTGGATTCAATGACCAGTGACCATGTTTTCCGTGTATGCAACACAAATCCAAATTTTCCTCCCTTCTGCCATCTCCCCTGTGTTTTCCACGGTAACCACCCCGACGTCCCCCACGACCCTTGTGTGCTGGGGGCTTAGGTCGCCCTTGGAAAAACACAGCATCTGATGTGAGCGAGGCAGTTGCGTTTTTTTTTTTTTGGTTTGTTTTTTGCGTCACCTCTTGTGCATGTCTGGGGAGATCTGGGGATCACCTTCATGGCCAGTGAAGGCACAGCTTCCTTATCAATTTTCAGGCGGATCACCTTCATGGCCAGTGAAGGCTCTCTGCACTGCTCCCTTATCCTTATCAATTTTCAAAACACATTGAAACACTTGCACAACTTCTAAACCATTTAACAGATACACCTCTCTAACCCTACTTTTCTCTACACTTTCTGAATTCCACAACTTCGCACATTCTGATTCCTGTCCTTTCTTTCCCTTTGCTTGTCCTATCTGTTGCGGCTTTCAACCTAGACTTTTGGCCGCTGAGAGTGTGAGGTTGGGTCCTCAGATTCGTAAATTGATGACTCGCTGATGAAGGTTATGGTGACCAATGTGCTGAGATCCAAAGATGCTTTTTCGGTGCATTTATTATAAGCAGAGGCAGAGCTATCACAGCGCATTAAAGGTGAAGCGTTACCTGATGGTGCTAGCGGATTAAACAGACAAAAAAGGGTGACGAATGAATGACTGGGTAGCGGTACGCGCTGTCGACAAAAATTACGGCTACTACCCAACGCTGACTCTCTCTCTCTCTCTCTCTCTCTCACATCCGTGTCACCTGTGAGTGCCCACCTTTACATACACGCCTACTTCCCCGTGAACCAACCACTCTGCAACACACACACACACACACACTCCAGCACACCTCTGTATGTCTCTTACATCTTTTTCCCATATGATGTCTCGAGACATTTTACCAAATTTCTCGTTTCTTCCTCTGTTGATTTACCATTACATTGATATTTCTTTTTCCATTCTTTAAGAAATTTAGTGGATCCTTGATGCGCAAAATTCATGTCTTTTTCATCTCCTTGCCAATTTTTTTTCCTTCTGTCCTCCACAACAACTACTACAATTACCCATTGTCAGTCCGTCAAGTCACGTCAAAAGTCCCACAAACAATTTTGTATCGCGATACGCAGCTGTTGCTATCTACTTTCTTTCAGGCTTATTCTTACTCAGCTGCTCACTCGGAATAAGACTCTAAGGCCCATTCCTACCTCGGAAGAAGTCTTTCGACCTATTCCTACCTTACTCAGCCTATCTCTACTGAGCTGTTCACTCAGAATGAGACTCTAAGGCCTATTCCCACCTTGGAAGAAGTCTTTCAACCAATTCCTACACAATCAGAATAAGAATTCAGGCTTATTCCTACCTCTGTTGGTCATCTTTTCCTCTTGCTTGCGAATCCCTTCAATCTGAGTCGGGCGAGCAGGAGGAAGAAGTTTTATCCACCGGCCTGAGAGAATTCACTTGTCAGGACTATCTATATTTCTGCCGTCGACAGGCTTTCAGCGTGTTGTCCTCCTCTCGTCCGTCCTCAGGTATGTTGGGTTCCGGCTCGAAGGACCGAATTAATGTTGGGGTTGAACACCCCGGATTCGGAGGAATCAGACCGCAGACAAAGTATTACCTTTTGATGCTTGCAAGGGAAGAGCAGTTGAGGAGCACGAAAGGTCTCTGTCCAACTGTCTTCAACTTGCTTGCCCCTGCTTAGCTCTTTTATCTAGGAAAGTGGGAACATTGTTTTCACCGTTGTCTGCAATAAGTCATTACGTCCTTGAACTAATGACACTGGATGTTGTAAATGCTCAACTGGCCTGAGTAAAAATACTATCAACTGTCATAAATTATCCTCTAGGAATGAAGAAAGCATTCACAGGTCAAGACACGGACACTATTTTTGAGTTCCAAGAGTAATACAGACAGGTTGTTCGCATTGTGGAATTGTGCTGTAAATGAATAGGTGTGAAAACAATCTTATGCCAACATCTTCAACATATTACTTGACTGTTCAGCGTTGATTCCGGCTTACGTTAAGAGTGAGA
>OMPJ01008863.1:17221-41957 GCA_900312935.1 Carapus acus | reverse complement strand
TGGTGCAGGGGTTGGTTGTTGTAGGCAGTCCTTGAATTGCTTTTGCTAAGGTTTCCTCCTTTGGATTTTCAGGTTTTCTTGCTTCTCTCCTTGTCCTCATATATACTGTAGCTAGGGTGTGGCTCTCCTGTCTGTGTCTGCAAACACAATGTGTGATGCAGGGCTATATAAAAAGAGTTGATTGACTGATCTCACCAGAACCGAATGCATGCCAGTGTACAGGCGGCTCAGGCACACCAGCGAGGACAGCAGCAGCGCAACCAGCAGGCCGACCTGGAACTGGAACTGCAAGACAAACAAACCCTTTACAACTGCACATTCTTTGTCCAGAGCCAAATGCGGATGAGCATCAGTAGGCCAGATTCAGTCTCTGAGAAGAGCTCGTCTGGTCTGTCACACCACCATCCTAAAATTCCTTGCATTCTTCATAGTGGACTCAAGAGAATTGTTGATCTCCATTCTCTCTTTCTTCCTCAAAACAGCCGAGCCCTTCCTGTCTCTAATGAGGCCGTCCATTCGTCAAACCTGCGATGGTGCCACTTTATTTCCCTCGCTGTCTGTATTGGACTGTATCAGGCTTAAGCTCAACCCATCATCATCACCTCACTGCGCCTTTATTCCTCTACTGTCGCCCAATCCTCTCATCGCTCCCTCCTACACCTATGGAGGCAGGTTTTGTTTTCACCCCATTTTCATAACAGTGAGAAGAGGGGCCGTATTCACCTCCATTGCCCCCCCACCTCCCTTTTTTCCTGTGTCTTTTCCTGTCCTATGCAGCTGGAGGTCTATTCACTGGTAGTTCATGAAGAGGTTTTATTTTGAATGGCCACAAAGCATGCCAGGGACAGGAGGGGGTCACACTGTGATTGACTGTTGTGACCTCTGACCTGCTCTGGGAACCAAGCAACTTGCCCTGGGGCTTTGTGGCTATTCAGTACTTCTGGAAAAACCCCACAAGTCATCTATAGCTATGCATGCTGTTTCCTTCAAGAATCCTGGGATGACCTAGGGCCACAATTACGCCCTACAGTGGACATTGCAATAATGGACGTTGAAATATCCTCTGACATTGAGAATTTGAGAAAGTTACGACTACAGCTTGGTTCAAACTGATGACAGCATCAGGCTGACAGCTGTGGCGGCTGCTAAGTTCCAACAGAGACTCCATGTGTTCTGAGTCCTTCAGTACTTGATTAAACACAGGCGTGATTGAGCCGCTCAGTGTTTTATTGATTCGGTGGCGGAGTGCAAAAGCGTAAGTGGGGAAACACAGCAATGGGGAGGGAGGTGGACAGGTCGACTGACAGTCATTGACTCAGTTGAGTCAATCAGAATACCAAACAGCAGCTGGATGGGTGTGGCTGATGGTGACTGATGGTGACTGCCGGCCCCACCCCTCCCTGCCCATTGTACAGCACCTCCATGATGGACGGGAGAGCCATGCCCCCCCATCCCGCTCATCTACCAGCATCAGTTAGCTCCAAGCCCACACATCCCCACAGCCATGGAAGGCAGAAATTTGAATTCATCTTATAGAGGCACAATACATACAGTACATACAATTCCACTGCTGTGATGAAAACGACACAAAACATAAGAGAGCTCTTTTGGTTAAAGTTAGTTGCAATCAATCAATCAATCAATCTGTCTGTCTGTCTGTCTGTCTGTCTCTCTGTCTGTCTGTCTGTCTGTCTGTTCTGTCTGTTCTGTCTGTCTGTCTGTTCATTTCGTTCTATCTTTCAACACCTATTCAATTCAATTTCAAGAAATTCTTGATTATGTTGCTAATTAAGACCAAATCAAATGAAAATGTAATCCAATCCAAATCAAATACATATAGTCAGTTTAGATTCCCATTTGCTATGATCAATGTCTGAAAATAGCTTTTACTGTCATGGTAAGTCTCTGAATTGCTCCAAGGACAAATAGTTTTCCAAATCCAAGACAATATTGCTGCAAATGTTAAAAAGTCAGTCTCCACTGACATGTAACATAAAGCAATCGACTGCACATTATTTCTCTTAGTCTTGATACATATTTACACACATGTTCTGTGGTTGACGATAAATCAGTTAGTTTTTTGAGCTGTTGATTTGTTTGCACACACTGGTAACATTTCTATATATGATATTCTGAATGCAAGATATCATTTTTTGAAAGCACAGAGTCACAATAATCAGGGTAGAGAAAATCGCGCACTATTGTTATGAACTGGTTTATAGTAACGTTACCATTTATTCAGACGCCCACCTGAAACCTGGAGGTGGCACTGAGCAGGAGGGTGAAAGAGATGGAGGTGGCGGCCATGGCATGTGTGGAGGGCATTCCATACTCTGCCTCAACACGTGTCTCCAACTTGACCACCGGGGGTGAGTGAGGGCGAGGTAGCTTCAGAACATCCTTCATCACCTGGCCAACATACATCACTAACTGAAAGAGGGGAGGAGCATGCGTGTTAGAAGAGGATAAGAACACATGTCTGTAGATATATACAGCTGTTCCAGATTAGTTCTAGCAGGAAGTTCAGCTGGGAGACCTTTTCAAGGAACCACATTTAGTTCCACATTGTCAAAGTTAGAATGGTTCTTTTTAGAGCTAAGTTCTCCTGTGAACTTTCTGCATGTGACAATCTGCATAAATCTGTTTCCAAGTTTGTCATTTGTGAGAGCGAACTTCATACAAGAGGGCAAAAAAACATTTGTCTCTAATGCAGCCAGGATGTTTGAATGCCAGTATTGCAAAGCAGGTTAATGTTATTCCAACACTGTCCCAGCTGAGCGGCCTCCTTAAAATGATCGTGGTTTTAATTGCTAGTTATCTTTGGAAATACAGATGCTTGGAGACAACCTCAAACTATAGCTCGACAGTGCTGCAACAAGGTAACGTAGGGTTAATCATTCTGCTATATTTAGCTCTTATTCAGAGAGCGAGAAACTGGCGGGAGGTTTAATTATTCACAGTTTCCAGGTTAGACAAAAGACTGATTTAAAACGATCGGTTAACGTTACTTTGAATTCACACTTTTCATTCAGAATCCACAATCAAGTCCTGAGAGGACTTCAATATAATACACATATACAGTATAAACAGTATATACAGATATTTAATATCAATTCAAGAACTGATCATGCCTTATCATCAAACCATAATGCAGGGCTACTTGAGAGTCCAGGAGGCGGACACCCTCACTCTCGCTACTTCTAAGAGAAGGCTTAAAACTTTCCTTTTCAATAGAGCTTACAGTCAAACCTATTCATGCTCTTATAGATTTAGACGATCGAGGGACCTCTCATGGTGCACTGTGCCTCTCTCGTTTCCTCCTCCTCTCTCCCCTCTTACTCTCTCTCTCATCTGTGTACATCCATGCCGACTTCAGATTGTTACTAACTCAGCTTCTTCCCTGGAGTCTTTGCGTCTCGTGCTTTGTCAATCTGCAGATTGCTGCCGGAGTATGACCAAGTTGACTGACGCGCTGCTGTAATGACAGATCGCCAAAGCGTCGGAGCCCTGCTCCTGATCCATATGCCGTGTTTGTATTAACACATATTCACATAGTTTTATATATGTTAAATTCTATTATACTACTGTATTGTGCTGCACTTTGTACTGCTGTACTGTGTACTGCTGTGCACATCTCTCTCTCTCTCTCTCTCTCTCTCTCTCGTTCTCTCTCTCACACACATACTCTCTTTCTCTCAACGCAACCAGTCAAGGCAGATAGTCGCCCACCTGCAGCCTGGTCTGCCCGGGGTTTCTTCCCACCAAAGGGGAGTTTTTCCTTGCCACCGTCGTCTAGTATTTGCTAATGGTGGAAATGGTGGAACTTCATCTTTGAAAGCGCCTTAATACAACCTCTGTTATGATTTGGTGCTATACATATGAAATTTAATTTAAAAAAAAAGAAAGAAAGAAAAAAGAAAGAAAGAATTGAATTGAATTGAATTGAATTGAATTGAATTGAATTGAATTGAATTGAATTGAATTGAATTGAACAGAACATGATTTTCCATTTGGCAGCCACAAACAGCACTGAGGAAATGGAGGAAGGCAGAGCAAAGACTTCTGGGTGTGTGGTCTGAAACACATCCTCATAAATAACTGATCACCATTTGCAGTGAACAGAAATTGGGGAGAAAAAGAGGAACCGTGGGGAGAGGATGGAGATGTAATAATGGATGTCTAATGATGGAGACCTACAGTTACTACATACAGTTATTTCTTTGTGGAAACAAATAAGAAACTGAATTAGGCAGACATGACGTCCTCCTCTGATGATGAATTGCCAGGTAGCAGCTAGGTCATTACACAATGACAAAATACGCACTCAGCTAAACACCTGTATCAGCGAAAGCACGGACTGGTAGGAATTTGGGCATACGCTCTGAAAAAAGACTTGCTGCCAATTCTCTTCCATGAGATCCCCAGTGGTTATCACAGGGTAGCCTGCTCCAGCTCCAGGTTTATTTAAGGCTCGGCCTTGTATATTTAATGACTGGCTGTCTTAGCAAGAAGCGGGGGACAGAAAGCAGAGAGGGAGAGGGAAGGACTAATGTGTGTGTTTAAGACGCAGATGAGAGAGGTTGTTATTACTGACACTGTAATCAAGAAATGCTTGTTTCCATGGCAAGAGAAATAAAAGCAGCACCACCACTCCGCAGTAAGTGCAACAACAAGAGAGATACAGATAGGCGCTGACAGCTTAAGAAATAAAGGGAAAAGTTTTAAAAGCAAGACAGCATAACAAAGACAAGCAAACAGAAGAAAACAGGAGAATAGCAGTGGCCTTCATCATAAGCCGCCTGTTCTGTTGATTCAAAACTATTGTATCTCACCAATCACTTGTAGGTAACCTGGCAACTTGCTTACAGGTATCATGCTAACCATTGTGGAACATTTGCATGAGTCACTTCGAAGGTGTGACCACAGGACGGCTTGGCCTCTCTAGGAGAATAAGTTAGCTCAAATCCTGGAGATAGTCACAGCAGCATGAGTGTATTGTGTGTCACCCGGTGGCTTTGGACTTACATCTTTCAACATGAGTAACGGCTATTATCTAGCTTATCATTCGCAGAGTGTCAAAATCACTACTAACTTGCTTTGTACCACTGACGATGCGTAACCACCTGGTTCATTATACTTTGATTTCTGATTTAAATTTGTTCTCAAAGAAGAATTGCTTTAAATTTGGGTAAGACAGCAATCAATTGTTAAACTTATGGGTTGCTGAAAATACCCACTGGGAAGCACATTAGCAAAATGATTGCACCAAGTCTGACAAATGGAAATAGCTAAATTGTTACTTGTGCAATGTGGCTATGAATGTGCACCTACGAGCACTACAAGAGCATAACCTTAAGCAACTGCCCTTACCTAGTGACATTGCTTTGTTTTATTTACAGTCGAGGGATGCAAAGCTGTGCTGCTATAGCAATGGATGCCCATGTTGCTCATGTCTGGCATAAGCACCTACCTACCTACCTACCTACCTACCTACCGATCTATCTCGCCCTCATTTCAGTATTTCAGTATGTCCTCTGTGCAATTATGCAAAATTGCAGTGACATTTTGAAAAGGCAAGGTGACATAGTGAGTTGGTTATATGCATAATACAAAGAAGTACTATACAACACATCCCCATGACTCCTGGCCATATGGTAAATGTCACTCATTATTCTGTAAGTCAAGAAGTCACCCTGTAAGTTCGGCACACAAATCAAGGACACCAATTGCATACGTGAGTGCCTGTATGTGTGTGTGTGCATGCATGCGTCCATTCGTGTATCAAGTCATAGGCTGCTCATGCATTGCATAAAAATGCTGATATGCGTGATGTGTGCGTTACTAGCACTGACAAAGAGAAACTGTCTTTTGTTCTTTGGATAACTCAGCCATTACAATGGCAGGGCACCATAGACAAGTAGAGGTGCAGGCTAATGTGGCCTGGGGGCTCACAGAGAAAATGGTGAGTCAGAGGCGAGAAAGCTCATCGCACAGACTTAGCCAATAAAACACATGTAGGAGCACGAGGGGGAGGGGATCATAGAGGAGAGCTGGCAATGTCTAACTAGAGGGAGGGGAATGAGTGTGTTGACTTGCCAATATAATGGGTCTGCACATGTGTCTGAGGGTATCTGTTTGAGGTTGGGGGGTGCCAGGGGGAGGGTGTTGTTTCTGTGAATAGACAGAGGCAGTGTTTGAGTTCACGTGAGGGCCCGTTGCAGCCGGGATGCCTAGAGAATGGTATCTCTTCCCTCGGGGGCAAGAAAGGGGTTCAGATGCAGGGCACCAACCAACCTCTCAGTGCGGGGACACAAAGGGCACAAAAACACACTTCCCACCGCACAGAGTCACAGAGTAACTTGAAGGTAAAGGCCTGGAGGTGTACCGGCAATACAAGAAATAGTTCACATTTGTCCTGGTGATACCTTGCATGTGTTTGCAATGAGGGAGAGATGCCATAATTCAATGAAAATTGATGGAATAGAACTTTAAGAGATGGTTCCAAATGACCTTTTTCCACTGATGTTCCACATGTGTGGCCTCTCATCATGTAAAGGTCCTCACCGGGTCAACTTGGACTCAGTGGCCACAGGCCTGGGGATATGGACACAGTGGTGTCAGAGACAGGTCACTGGTGGGAGAGGGATTAAAGGGGGTTGAAAGGTGAAGACAGCAGTGCAACCACAGAGAGAAGAAAGTTGGCATTGTGAAACATACAGACGCACAGCTGATGACTGGCAGAGGAGGGAACCAAGGCCATTGGCTGTCCAAAAATTCAAACACACCTCTGTCTACAGTGGACAACTGACACAAGCACACACGCACACACACACACACACGCACACGTACACACATACACATATGTACTTATGTGATTTCTGACTTACTGCCCAGATATTGATAAGACGTCGACAGAGGAAAGGGTCCAGGCTCCAGTGGACGCATGGTAAACAAGTGATGTAGAAGACTTCATGTCCCAAACCAGCTGAGATGAGAAAGAGGAAGTACAGCATCCAGTTCTTCACCTCATAGTTTGGCCTGTCGTCCTGGATCAAAACATAAACTTTTTGAGGGCTAATTCAGCAGCGCTAGATTTGTTATCTCTGCTGTCAGGCAACAAAATGGAGGGTGAAACTCCGTCTAGTTAAACTGTGATGTTTAGGTGGCATAGAAATGCTCTCAAATCTAGATTTTCTCTGTTCTCTAAGATCTTGATCAGGTTTCTCACAGGGTACCATTTTATAGAATTAGTGAAAGCAAGTCACATCATGCCAACCTCTTCACACTTGTATTCGACTGACCTTGGCCGGAAAATCTTAAGCACATCTCTCCATTTAGGAACACTTTAACAGTGAAATTGAGGCAATGTGGTGTAAGTACTGTCTCATTTTTCTTGGTATAACCTAAAGGTTCCTTTTGACAAATTATTTCTGAACAACTTACCGTAATTACGATTTGGCAATTACCTTACAATCTACTGACAGCCAACGTGGTTGAAACGATTATTATCAAGATATCCACGGGTGTTTAAAATCATCTTAATACCCTTTCAAATTGTGAATTTCTAACATGAATATCTATGAAGTGTAAATAATAAGGTTCGATTGTAGTCTTCTATTGCCTGTGAACAAGACCACAAAATGTACATCTTACAGCTTTATGTATTATAAATAATCCCCACTGGAGACTCTACCACATTGGAACTTGTCTGAACTGCTCCTGGACAAACTAGAAGAGCCACTGCGACTACATGTCTGTCATGAGAGATGTTAAGATGTTGTAATAGTTTTTGCCTGTCTGGTTTCTTCTAAGTTACTTGGTAATATCTGGACTTACATCCACATCCCTGCGTCCATTCGCTCCATAACGCTGAGGTGTCTCATACATCTTGTTGACCCATCTTTCCTTCACGTCCCCGCGCGGTTTGTCTCCGTGGACTGGCTGTCCCACCGACGCGAACGTCTTCCCACGACTGTGGTGCGCAGCCTCCACGAGAAAGAGGCCGCAGCGCCGCTGAAAACGCACCACGAGCTCCGAGTCCTGCAGGTAAGCCAGGAGCTCGAACATGTCGGCGGTAGTACGGAGACATGAAGTGGAAAGACAAACAGGCCGAGGAGAGAGCAAAGCAGTTAAGGTGCGGCCCCTCTGCCGTGCAGGTGTGAGCCAGCGGGGCGGGGACACGGAGACGTCAGGCAGGTAGTATCAGTTCGACCTTCACCCCGTTATAGCTCGGTGTTTATGGCTAGGAACGCGGATCTGTTCGATTATGCAGTGTGAACATGAACGGAGGCGATGCCAACATGTGATAAGAGGGGAAGCTGTACGGCATTGCTCGCCATAATTAGCAAGAGCGGTTCTTAGCCTGTTTCACGCAAATAAGTTAATAGTTGGTTACATGAACGAGTTTGCTGAGTTACTTAGCGTATTACAGGGATATTGGAGAGGTTAGGCAGTAACAAACTCTGAACACACATTACCATGGACATAACGCTCGAGTCTATACGAGCATGATCGTATGGTTTCATCAAAGAGTAGTAGACCACATGAAAGATTCTCGATTGATTTCTTTCCTTACTCCTGTTAATAAAAGAATGTATTTTGGTGTATAATTTGATCTTGTCGTTAACTTAATGTCCATTCACTCAGAGCATTACTGTTAATGTGCTCAGCATCTACCTCCAGTAAACTCACATACGTAAAAAAATCACCTGTGAAGAAGATACGACCTTATTACAAGCACCCTATTCTGTGTGGAAATGCAGGTGAATACGGTCCAATTCAACCGGAATATACGCAATACGGCACCAGATCAGATGATATGTCCATGAAAGACGCATGACAAATTACGTTTTCATTCATTTCATTAGTGTTGGAAAATCACTTCAGCTCATTTGTCCATTAGCTCAACCACTCAACTGTCAATTTTGTGATAACTGAACTAAATAACCCCCTCATACCTCGCCCCAACCCCATGTGAAATCCACCAGAACACATCACGGGAAAATAATGTGATCGAGAAAGGTTAATCTGTGTCATGCTCAATACCGTTTGTAATTACGAAGTTGATTCTCGCCTATTTGTGCGAATACTGTCATATATCACCCCTAATGATATGTGTACGTGCAGTCACGGGTCTAACAGTACAAGGAGGTTTGACAAATGCCTTGTCCACTTTATCCCGGGACATCGTGGAACCGCCACCCCCGGTTGACCATATCAGCGCATCCTCCTGTCAGAGAGGACGAGTAACCATGACGTGTGTGTGTGGCTGTGTCAGCCCGGGACCTGCACGCACACATCGGACAGACGAGCACAAAATCGACAACGTCTGAAGCAACATATTTCGCAGTTGGTTACGGGAGATATCACCGCTTCTCGCCCTGCCTCTGTTTTAGGGATGCGCGGCGTCTGTGGTGGATGAGCCCCAGTATCTCTCCACCATTACATCATCCCACCCCCCAACACGCACACGCACACGCGCGCACACGCACGCACGCACACACACACACACACACACACACACACACACACAGAGCAGAATTCAAACTGATGCTGTGGATCTAAGTAAGAATCCGACGATGTGATCCGTGGAAAAGGCGCCGCGAGGATTATTCTGGATGGCGAGAACACACAAACCAGGGATGTCTGCTTAAAGGTGACGTTTGAATGAACAGAGGGAAGAGGAGGGGAGAGGAGGAGAGACGTGCACCGTCATCAGCATCTGTCCGCCAGCTCCCTTTGTGTTTACCGGAGAGCGTGAATGGCGAAGGATGACATGGCAGAGGTAGACTTGGCATCCAGCGGAGCGGAGCCCCCCGGCGTGGTGTCCTCAGCATTTCCTTACGAAGAATATGAGTGCAAAATCTGCTACAACTATTTCGACCTTGACCGTCGAGCACCTAAGATCTTGGAGTGCCTGCACACGTTTTGCGAGGAGTGCCTGAACACGTTGCATCTCCGGGAGGAGCGGCCATGGCGCATCAGCTGCCCCGTCTGTCGCCACCGCACGCCGGTGCCAGATTATCGGATACAAAACCTGCCCAACAACACGAAGGTGACGGAGGATTTTCCGCTTTATATCGACTCGGACCCGCTGCCGCAGGACGCTTTGCCGCCGTACCCTCCCCCGCTGCACCCGGCTCTCGTCGCCCTCCGACGCGAGGAGGCGTCGGGAACGTCCACCACCAGCCAGGCCACGCCGTCCACCACCGTGTCGACAGCCACGACACTCTCGCAGGACTCGGTGCGCTACGACAGCTGTCAGAGCTGCAAAAGAGTGGCCCTCACCACCGGCTGCGTGTGTGTCATCTTCTCCTTTCTGTCCATGCTGGTGTTACTATTCATGGGCCTGATCTTTGTGCACAGTCACAGCATTCCTCCCTCGCCGGCAGGACCCATTTGTCTGTCTGTAGCCAGCATCCTGGCCATGTTCTCCGTGGTCGTCACATGGCTCATCTGTTGGCTCAAGTACAGACCGGACCACGAAACCGGCCGCACCTCAGCCACTAGTAATTCACGGAGAAACGCCTGATGCTGCTGAAGAGTGTGGACGGAGGTGCTGTACTTGTGGGCATGTGATTATGTACATTGTACTGTTTCTTGCTCCCCTTACCTTTTTCTAAGAGAAAATACCGTCCAAAATGGCCTTCCAGCAGTATAGCAAACACCCAAAGGCCTTCATATTGTTTGGAGCAATAGGCCAACACCATCCTTAGTAACCCATTACCAGAACTGAGCACTTGAAACAGCAGTGTCGGACCCGTTGGCCTAGTTCAGTGATGGCTGCACCAAGTTGTCCAACGACCATTTGACAGTGGGTCCAGTTTTGTCAGCTGACCAAATGCCAAGTGCATATTTCCCTGGTGTTATTTGCTTCCAACAAGGCAGCGAATAACACCACATCACACATCACAACCCACTCCACCCCTACACCTGCCCCTATTATGCATATACAACCATGACACTCAGTGTATGATAATTGTCCATTAATTCACTATTATGACGGCAAAGCATCGTTATCTTGTACAGAAATTCTACATGCTCACCCTTTTTTTTCACTGTGATTTTCCTTTGTTGCTGATGTTCATTTGCAGTGTTCATTGCCAAAGGTTTCAATTGTTGTACACAAGACCCATTTTGTAAATAGTTCACAAGCTGGTTTGACAGAGAGATGTGCAATCCTGGTATGACGTCCTCGCACTATTCTGTGGTGGAGGATGGGTGTGTTAGCCCTGATATTGATCCAGAGATGGAAACTCCACACATTCCAGGCCCCACATTTTCTCCCCAATCTCAAGGAGGCGAATCAAGTTCTTGTGATTTTGAGAATTGTATGGCCAGTTTTGTGCATTTAAGGCTACTGGTTGGTCAATGCCAAGACCATTGTTTATTTATTTTGAGTAGGACATTCTGTCTCTTGACTTGTGTGCCTCATCTTGTTGATGTACTTCCTTGCTTTTCGATCAATCAAATGCTCAATCAACCATCAATCAGTCAGTCGGTGACATGAAGCGTAATTGTAATGATCAAAATCTTGTGTTGTACACAAATCACATCGGTCAGGGATGCAAGTGTTTTTTTTTTTCTCCTCTTCTTCCTTCTGCGTAATGGCCACACTTGGCAACCAGAGAGAGTCGAAATCAGGGTTAGTGGCGTAATTGTGCACCTTTTTATATTTATGACAGCTAAGGCTTTTTGGATTTGGCTTTGAACAGAGGTCCTGCTGGTGCGTGTATGTGTGTGTTTGTGAGACAAACAAGTGTAGGGTGTAGGTCTTTGATGTATACTTTCTCTGTGTGTGGTGGGATGAAGCTCGACTTTCAGTTTGTTTTGTGAGAACAGCTGGCGTTGATGTCTGTGTCTCCTTGAAGGCGACAACAGGAAATCTGTTTGTCTGCATTGTAATAATGTTATGTTAAGAGGAAGGATACTCAGAGGTGATGGTCAGTTTGTAACAAAAACCTTAAAAAGCTTAATCATGCAAGCTGTGCCCTTTTCAGATAGCCAGGGACATTATGGCATCACACAATAGAATACAAATTGACACAAGTGATGAGGACTAGTGTTTTTTCCTGGAAACTTGGACACCCAGTGTCAATTCATTGGCGATGAGTCGCTAATATGGTGGTCAGAAATGAACACCAGTTTGAGTGACTGTTTGAGCTTTTAGGGAATGTAGTTGTGATAATGGATACTTGAATAGTACGAAGAAATTTCAAAAATGTGACACCTTGTTAATGGCCAAGATATTGACAATGGAGTTTGTTTTTACCCACTACTCAGCATTTGGCTTCAAAAAGTGATGCACTTGGAAAGGATTGGACCAGGAGAATCCAGTTGTTTGCCGGTCCGAAATCTAATCAGCAACAATGAATTTATCCCCTATCCCTGCCCCAATTCACGTACCCTCTTTAATCATCCTGCTTAACCCCTCTGGAAATTTCAAGTGAAGCACTTTTGCCCTCTTATTTGACACAAATAGTGAAGTATTTGATTGGGGAAGTTGTAGTCATACCGTATTTATTTATGATGACCTCGAGAACTTTGTTGGATTTTATGAGAAACTGTGGTTGTTGTTAAAAATACCAAATGTATTTGCACAGCGAATTGTTCTGTATGTGCCGTTTTACATGCATTACACATTTCAGTAATAAAGAATACATAAATCCCTGACATATGTCATGTTACCCTTCATTCAACAAGTCAGTGAGTACAACACACCTATTAACATGAGGGCGCAACAGCGAGTCACACTGAGAGACAGGGAGTTGACGTTTGGTGTCCTGCTGTGAATCAAATATGCCCTCTACTGGAATATAGACAACACTACATTTGTGAGAGGCACAACTTTGTCCTTCTGTGCAGGCTTGTATCCTTCAGCTTTTCAGGTGTGTCTTGTTGTGGAAACTCGTGGTGGCCAAAAGTAGATTACAAATAAACATCTTTCAGGATATGGAGTGCAGACTAATGAAGAGTAAACAGCCTATCACAAAATGAATAATGTTGCAACAAGACTTGCTTTTTTCCTTATTAGACCACTGAGCAGCAGATATTTCCCCTCATTAATTTGCAAACGTTTGCACTGCTAGTTTAATGAACATGAAACACTTAAACGTACCAGTTCTGACCGGATCACAGTGAGAACTGCCTACCAATAGCATCGAGATATAGTTTGCAGACACTCGCAGTCCCACAGCTTCGCTATTCATCATTTCATTCATCATTTGTTATCGACAATCGGTTCTGTGCAATGAACAGTGAACCTGTGCGCCTTCATTCCCTGTGTACGTGTTGTAAGTTACATCCGATGTTTGAGTTATGTCGATCGGGAACATATTGTTTGAGGTCAAACCGAATTCCAAGTCAAAGTTTTACGGTGGTTAATTTTTCAGAGACATTGAGTGTAACTCCTAACATCGGATCGTTGGGTAGTATACCACAACATG
Source organism: Carapus acus (assembly GCA_900312935.1). Classification (NCBI taxonomy): domain Eukaryota; kingdom Metazoa; phylum Chordata; class Actinopteri; order Ophidiiformes; family Carapidae; genus Carapus; species Carapus acus. The sequence goes on along the minus strand of OMPJ01008863.1, from coordinate 28,512 downwards.
TAGGCCTACTTACTATGTAGTTATACAGGATTTGATGCAGAACCTTCCGTGCGCTCCTCCTTTATTAAAATGTTCCGTGTTTTGTATACTATCATAAATTTGGGTACTATAAATGGGGTTTGCACTACCTCCTTTACATTTTCCACTATACCCTTTTGACTTGCAGTAAGAAAAATCGGGTTAACAATACAATTTGCATCTGATGTTTGGAACTGTGGCGTCTTATAAAGAGGTGCAAAAAAAGCCCACGGCCACGGGTCCGTCTGAGGATGAGGCACGTTATATATACAGACTTTTCGTTTTCCCAGCTTCATTCCCTATGCTTACTCGCATATAGGGCACAATGAAAAACGTAACTACTTTGACTGTCTGTAGTGGCGGTCCGTTGAATGGCCCTGCGATGCAACTCATTTATTTCTCATCAACTGAGATTTCTGACTTTGAATTTCATCCTCCGGTAATGGATTGGACACGGGGATTCAGTGTTGCTTTTAAAGAAAGGTCGAGGTATGCATCACACCGCTCTCTGTTTTCCATTTACCCTTTCTGCCCTCTTGGCTGTAATATCCAATTTCAATAAGATCGCCGACCCGCAACATCGTCACGTTCGTCCCTCCAAGCCTGATGTTTATCCTGAGAATTCTGTGCGAGTCCGACTATGGACTCGCACCTTCAAATTACCGACACTGATCATTCAATAAACTCTTTTAATTAACATGGTAAGTTAGTAAGTGTTAACACTTAGCATCAATCGTGGTATGAGTTGAAGCAAGATTTAGGACATAACGAACTATTTTAAATCACTTGTAAAGTGTCAGCCGATGAGATGATCGGGAATCGAAAGTGATAATCGAACATTTGCATTTTTTTTGCAAATGTCCTAGCAATCTTATTATTATTATTATTATTATTATTATTATTATTATTATTATTATTATTATTATCGGGAGTCGTTATAATTTTCCTCCGCGAATCCATTGTGTCCCAGCAGTTTTTTTAACCAGAAAGAAACTGGTTGATGATTGAAACCGACTTTGCATGTAAGGTGTGTGCGGTGCACCGCTGCACATGTGGTGCCCTATATAAATTACAGGTGAGAGGACTGATCGATGATTTTACTTTCAGCTGTGTTTCTCCGCGGTAATGCCGAAAACACTAATATCCTTATTTCACTTTGTCACTTTCATCGCCTGAATATTCGCGTCCGGTGTGTCCACCGACATCCTTTCCAACTTTGGAGTATTTGTTTCTCCGCGTTCGCGACTGTTGGGCAGGGAGGTGGTGCGTATTTGTCCAAACGCGCTCAAGACGGAAATGAACGGCGTTCAGATGGCAAAAGTTGTGAAAATTGCAGTTCATGGGTCGACAAACATATCTAATGGCTGATTTGAACCGAATTGAATGTGTCACTTTTAATGTATGCCGTATAGCTTGCTTTGTGTGCGAATGAGGGGATCCATGCTGTTTGATGCTGTTGATTGAGTGGACACCAAAGGATGCTGCGACCTACGAAGACCTATCAACACATAACAATCCAACCATCGGGGAGGCTCGACTGACCGGCATCCCGTCCTCTTGTCAGCGGTGACAATATTGGTAATAGATTACACATTCGGCAATGAAAATACCCCCTGCGCCCCATCGGTAGTGCCCACCGTAGACGGACTTTACAGCCGTCCTGGCGTCGTATCCCGCTGTGGCGCACGTCCCCCTTCTGTGTTCTTAGCTGGCTGGAGCTCCGTTTGAAAACCACAATAAATTCCTTGAGGTGCACGCACTTAAGCACCATTTGTGTCAAATATAGGTCCATGGGGTGGGAACAAATTAGAGGTCGAGTAATGATTAAACATTTAACACTTTGGGGATGATTACACGGACTTGTGCGTTTAAAATTGGAAACTTTCACGATGGTTGAATGATTACGTTGATGAAATGATTGTGTCAATTTTGACTGGTTTCTGATTGGGCAGTCTGAATCAATACATTCAAGATATGTATTGATTTTAACGGATTTCTATCACAAACTGATCCACGTACTGCAACTCGCACAACAAACTCCGGCATTTTTTGCAGCTACCGTATCGAGTGGATATAGCAGCAAAAGAGTCACGGACTCTGTTAACTCTTCGACTTCTACGGTTTATTTTGAATGCTAGCACAGAACAGGACTGAATTTTGAGGAAGAGGAGGCGGATTTACGTCGGGACCAATCTTTCATTGCTCAAGGTGCTTAGTGATAAAGAAGTGAAAAAATCAACCAAGAAATGCCAAGTCGTCAGTTTGTAATTGATTTTGTCTAGGTTCTCTATCTTTATTAAACTACCGGGCTGACCGATCGTTCTTTTTGGTACATTGCAGTAGAACGTATTGCATCCTAACCTTAGCTTTAGCCAAGATGTTGCCGCGTCTGGTCTGAACGAAGCCCTGACAGCTTCCCTTATTGGACCAAAGTTTTCACATTCAGCCAATGGTGACGCCTCGCCGAGGGTATGGCGTGCACTTTAGACCAATCACAACGCGAACGGTGCCCCGTGAGACGAGGAGCTGTCTACTCTTGACCATCTCCCCTCACTTCCAACCAGTGTCAACTAAAACAACAACAATTCTGTCTTGCGACACAACGGTGGCACCACATCACCAGTCAGCTCCCCATAGCCTCGGAAAAGGGAGTGTCAGCCTCACCACGACAAAGATATACTGTTTTGAATTTGCTCCCTATAGAAACGAGCTAGTTGGACGTATGGTTTTCTCTGGTTTGCGACTGAATTTAACCGAAGTGATCTTCACAAGGAGCTAACAGGTTACACGTCCACACAGCAAGGTAGCCGCGGTCCAGTGTTGTTACCAGGCCGTGGAGCAGCATCCTCCCCCGCCGGAGGAGGGTGTCTTTCGTCAGTGGTGTGGCGAAGGTATGACTGCGCTGGCGGGGTCAGTTCCGAGGATGATGCGACCCACGCTGGCACAGAATTACCCACGCAGCGGTTTCCCTCTGGAAGGTAAACCGACGCAACTTCTTATGGCGGCGTGTAACATTTGAAACAACCGGAGAAAAGTTGGGTTTCAGGGAGCTAGCCTGTCAAAACTCACCGTAGTCACGGCAACTATGTGGTTGTTGCTTATTGTCACCCGTAGATACACAAAGACGTTTTATAGCTTGTTGTTATGTTTCCTCACTTGATTGCATTCACATTTTCCTTCTTTATTATGCATAACTGTTATGGCTCGATAAAAACAGTTTTACATCCTTCAATAAAGTTGTTTATCGATAAAAGATGTTATATTGTACAGAATCTGATCACCATCATTTCGGTATCTAACGAACACGCTATGATTCTAATTGGGTATTTCAAATTTAGAACATATTTGTCGCAGTTGACAAATACGTACAAGTCCTGCCAAACTCCAAAAACACGTGCCACTCCACGAGTGAGAACGATCAGAGAGCCGTAATTGCGGGTATATGAAGTCCGTTTATTGACGAGTTTCTCGCGTGTCTCCGTCCAGTTTCTACTCCGCTGGGTCAAGGCCGAGTGAACCAGCTCGGAGGAGTTTTCATAAATGGAAGACCTTTGCCCAACCACATCCGTCATAAGATCGTGGAGATGGCCCACCACGGCATTCGACCCTGCGTCATCTCCCGCCAGCTGCGGGTCTCTCACGGCTGCGTGTCCAAAATCCTGTGCCGGTACCAGGAGACCGGTTCTATCAGGCCCGGGGCCATCGGAGGGAGCAAACCCAAGGTATAGGAGAGGGGGCAGTTGAAAACACTGGAGTTTGTTCAAAGGTCTGACTTGGAGGGTGACTTAGTAGCAAAATATCAAGACAGTAACCTTGGATGCAGTATGCTTGAAAACTTTGACAACACAACTATGAGAAAAAAAATTACTTTTCAAAAATAGTTATATCTTGTGTGACGAGTTTCACAAAATTCATCTAAAAACCGTGTTTTTAAAGCAGGGAGCGACGCCGGATGTGGAGAAGAGAATAGAGGAATACAAGCGTGAAAATCCGAGTATGTTCAGCTGGGAAATTCGAGATAAATTACTCAAGGATGGGATATGTGACCGCAACAACATTCCTTCAGGTAAATACGTACACATGTATTATTATGATTATTATTATTGTTATCATTATAGTATTATTAGTAGAGTGGTGACAGTAGAGATAAAAGTGTTGTTGCTGTTGTTTTTGGTTGTCGCTATTTTCTCTATTCATTATGAGTTAATGCATTAACACAAAATAGAATTATTGTTCTATCTAACTTTCATAACTTCCTAATGCTATAGGCTACACAAAACTTTATTGTGCCTTATATGTTCTTATTTGTTTCGACTTTGGTGGTTGTTATATTTTCTGATAAAATGCATTTGTTGGAACTGAAACTCAGTGAGCTCCATCAGTCGCATCATGCGGAGCAAGTTTGGAGGAAAAGGCGACGAAGAGGAGGATGAGGATGAAATAGAGAAACGGGAACTGGAGGACAGCGATCGGAGAGCCAAACACAGCATTGAGGGAATCCTAGGAGATCGATGTGAGTACAACTCTCCATTCTTTTGCTGATACGATTACTGCGGAAGGGCAGTAAGAGGTTGTAATTTTCTTCATGTTGACTCGACGCAGGACCGATTTATCAGATTTTGTCCTACCGGAACTTAACATTATTTTGCCTCTCTCCGGATAAATATGCACATTAGTGCAATAGCAGTGCAATTATCATAGGGTGGCCTCAAGTGTGTCAAAGCAGTTCTGAACCAATGAGTCACACAGGAAAAATACCTGTTGATCGTTGCAGACTGGAAATGGTTCTCAGCCGTCCAAACTGCAGTGTGTTGGGAGGGAGGGGGAGAGTATGTCCTCCTTTGTAAGGGATTCTTTATTGACCGTATCTATCCCCCCTGTTTTTCCCATCGGGCCATACCGTAAATCAAAGTGCAGGTGTTGGCTTTGAGGAAAGAGGAGCGTTCGCTTATGTGCATGTGAGTGTTGTCTGAACCCCCCCCTCTCTCTCTCTCTCTGTGTGTGTGTGTGTTTGGAAGGGGGGTAAGACGGCCAGCAGGCTGTTTGTCCTTGGTGTAGATGCAAATTTTGAAAAGAGAACTTGTTTTGTAGAGCCTGACATTGTAAAAAGCATAGATATGGAATTCAATCGCTGCATATTTGTTTTGAGCATTTCGACATACTTTATGTGCACTTTGGTTTGTGTTTGATTTTATTCTGCTCGCCGTCATTAGCTCCGTTATGATGGAAAAATCAGTTTTTCCCCCACGCAAACAGACGGTGCGTATAGTTGAAACCTGAAAAAATTCACCGCAGCAAACTGTGTAACTATCTCATCAGTGTTTATTTTCAAAAACAGGTGGAATCGTGCTACATTTGCTCCCTTACCTCTAATTAAACCATAATTTAGAATTTAGTTACCTGAAGAGAAAACAATCTTTCAAATCGAAGTCCAGCTCCACCACCGACTGTGAGAAGGAGCAGCTGCTCAAAGTTGCATCGGATCTCCTGCTTTGTCTTCAGAACAATGAATTGTGACGCCTCCGCGAGACTCTCGAAAATGGACGAATTCCCGCTTAAAATTTCAAGGGTTGCAGCCATCTCATCACAGGTTGCGCAGGACAAACACTGAAGTGCTAATTTGTTATTTTTATACAAATCAACCCACTTTCGCTCGGAGAAAAAAATGTGCTCCACAAACTCGACATAAGTTCACAACAAACAAAATTTAAGGCGACTTTTGGTTTGTGGTGCCGGTCAGCAATAAAGAAAGGGACATAGTCCAGTCGTGAAACGAGTGACATTATTGGGACATTTCTTGTTAAATGTCCCCATGATGACTTCTTGGGGTAATTACCCCTGAAACGCGCTGAGCGTGTGTGTGCGTCACGTCGCCAACGAGGTGACCACGTATAGGTGCGGGTTTTGGCGGCCCACCTCCATCGCCCCTCCGGCACAAGTGCGAGCGCTCCCCTTGGAGTACGCACGCTGTCTGCGGAGGCAGCGCCCGCCGATAAAGCGGTGCGCTCCGAGGAGCCCGAAGAGTTGATCAAACATTTGTTCAACGGTTTCCATCCTCGGACAAAGACACGCCTCGCGCGCACAACGGGACGCGCGCGGATGAACTTGAGGGACAAAGGCGCCAGAGTCTATTCGGGGCTCGCGTTGCGGCCGCGCGCGGACAAAAGGCCAGCGAGGAAGCAGCTTTGGCAGCCATTAAAAGAAGAAGGCAACCTGTTTAGAATTCAGCCGGAGAGAGCAAAGGGGGGAGGAGAGCGTCTCCACAGAGCGCGCCGACAAAAGACATCACGAGGCATCAATGAAGGATGAATTATTCAGGGACGACTCCGCGCACGGTTTAGAGGCTCGTTCAGAAGAGAAAATGGCCGTTTTCTCCTACAAAATGTTTTCTATTGAGTTTGGCGAGAAGACGAGCGTCTCTATGAGCGGCGACCGAGGCCCCTGGAATCCGCTCACATTTCGTCTGTAGTCGCCCCGGGAACAGACGCGCAAACGATGACATAAACCTCAGGGAGATAGCCCCAAGACCGGGGGAGAAAATCAAAACACAAATATCTGACCAAAAACCGTTGCCGCAAGTACGTCTGTCTCCCCTTGGCCCTAATGTTCCTGCGACGAACTCAGGCAGGTAGAGTTAGAATTTCCACTTAGCTCAAATGCGTCATCTGCCTTTGAGTCCTTTGATAACACCCTAGTGATGTCCTGTAGACCATTAATAATGTCCTCTAAACGACCTCGATATTGTGTCATGTCACATTTAATGACAGAGGGAGTGTATTAAAAAGTGCTTTCGTGAATGAGGACCTATGTTCTCCCCGGAGAGCGCAGGCCTGGCCCGGAGCGCAGTTTCACAATGGGGCCCCAGCCACCCGTCCAGCGCTCATCGTAACTCTGAAGACACACCCCGCCTCTTGCTCCCCAAATCTCTTCAAGCAGATTAAATCGACCCTTTTATTTTATCTCACTTTCATCTGGAGAGCAACACCGCCCCTCTGCCTCTGTTTCCTGCCATTTGTCTGAGCTTTTCATATACTCCACAAGATCCTAACAAAAAGTGCTAGATCAGTGGGTGTATATTTCGGTTCGGCGGCAGACTTGGGGTTACCTCGGTACGTTTACTGTATATCCTTGTCTTGTGCATGTTATCTTTCAAGACGCCAGTTCGTTCATCGTCTACCTGCAAAAAGATAAAAATACATTTGGATAGTGATTCACTTGATGACTGGTGCAGCACTGAATATTACAATCTGATTCAGGAACATACAAACGATAATTCGCCAGACAGGAGAGAAGGAGGTTCACAGTTGGAAGACCAGCATGGTTTACGTGCAGATAAGGGATGAGGAAGACACATAAAACAGCCCAATGATGTTTCTCAGTCTTCATTTTTTTGCACCTTGCGTGTACTCTTAATTTTTTACCAGCTGTATTTCACAGTGTCTGTTGGTGTCTATTTGTCGATTTCGTTTTTTTCCTCCGGATTTTTCTTCTGGACAAGAATCTCTGCTTTTCACTGTAGTTATCAAGTTCAGTTTGCTCTCCCACCATCTACAAGTACACATTTTCACTGAAAGTCCAGTTTCGCGAATGTGGCATATGTATTGATTTCGCCATTTTTCCTTGTGTGTTAGTGATCAACAACAGCAGTTCAGCCTCTCATGCGCCTCCCGCAGTGAGACAGTATTGCCTAATGTCAGATCAGAAACACTTTTTACACATACTGCATAGGTAATCCACAAGCTTTTCTATGGAAAATGACAATCAGCACTGATCAGTTGGCAGAAGTCATAATTTACTTAATTGACTAGTTTCTGTTACATCTTGACTTTGCAAGTGTTGAGAAATCATTAGACTTTTTTATTCTTACTCCAGCAAATCAAGGATTTGACAGCATAAAAAACTCGGAAGAAAAATACAATTAATGGATAACTTGTATAGTGACGTCTAAAAATGCCAGTTTTAGTCATGCTGTCAAAAGTTCAGCCTGAGGCCATTGATCCAGATGAAGTTATATCTCTGCAACCATTCCCTCATTGTCTCGATTTAATCTGTGCAGAAAAAAAGGGGGTTTCATTGATTTTGAAAAGACTTGGTAACTACGGAGATGACGTGCTCAATTTATAATCTGAATAAATACAGGAGATAGAAAACAAAATGTTTTTTGTGCTGAGACATATCCGAGCTTCCATCTTACAATGATTACACATTTGGCCATAAGTTTTACCCCTGAGGCCTCTTGCTTAGCTACAAGTCAAAGCATCATAGTAATTAACCCCAGAGAAAAAGTCTCGTGGTCACACCCACCCTCTTGCCATGCTCCACATTTTCACAGTGTATCTTTAGAGCCCGTACCTTGTTAGGTGAAATTAGCCAGATAATACAGAGGAGCCTTGTTGAGAACTAATACATTTTCATTTGGGCCAGTCATGTATACACACACTCATGCGCACACGCGCGCACGCACACACACGCAAGAACGCATGCGTGCGCGCACACACACGCGCACATTCCACTCTGCAATGCAAACAGTCAAAGGGATAACTTTATTTTGTGAAAGGGGATCCTGGAAAGGGCTAATTGAATAAGCCCAAGATCTTTCAAAAACCCCTACCATGGTGAGCGCAGTCATCATGTCATAATTAGGTTTATTGAGGCGCATTCCTCCAATCTGCCTCCATTCTCCCAAGCTTATTGTATCAAAGGCCCAGGCCAATGGCCAAGGGACAAAAGGAAACCATGAGCAGACAATACATGAAAGAGCTATAAAGATTTAGCAGGCTTTGTCACAGAAATGGAGCAGGACTTTGTTTGTGTAAACAATGTGCGTGAATGAGGAACGAGGATTTCTCCCAAGTGTGATATGTTGGGACACACCTGGATCCATGCCAAGGCATGGAAAAGGACACACAAGAATAAAAGACACAGGGAGAGTGAGAGGCTGAGGACTGTGACTGAGAGCGGATCGGGGAGATGGCAACTGAGGAGCAGAGCAGAGCAGAGGTGGAGACAGAGCGCTGACTAAAGACAGGGCAGGGTTAGTATGTGTAGCTCCCAGTGACTGTTTGCAGAGGTATTAGGCCAGACTGACTTTTAACACTAACTTTTGTGCATTTGCGTTTGTTATCCCATGTTGAGGGTGTCGTTGTTGTTCGCTGAATTATGATATTGAGTATGCAGTATGCATATTCATCAACTCTAATTTGATTCTATAATTGTCAGAAAGAATGTTGCGATAGTTAGGCAAGGAGTAGCGTGGCAAGAAATAATGACATAGCTTCCTGGTTGCTGTCTCTGTCTCAGCACATTGGCACAAACGCAAGAGATGAAGTCTTAATAGATCCCATAATAGCTGTTGGCTATTAGTGTCCTGCAAGCCAAGTGTGTGCTGAAGAGGGTTCTGTCTGTCCCTTCAAAGACTGAATGTGTCACTCAATGAAACCCTGGGCACGAGGGCAGAGGGGGGCATGAGGGCCAAGTGGCAAGCACCAAATCACTCTCCTTTACCCTGCGGCTCTCTCTGTCTCTCTGGCCACTCACTCCTCCCTTTCTCCTGAGTTTTTTTCCTAATAAGCTCAAGCATGATGACTATCCAAGCATGAAAACATAGTTATCTGCAAATGAATGGGTGCTCTATGCTTCATTAAAGCCTCTTTTTCCTTTCACACCCTTATTGTGACCCTCTGATATCAATTCAAAGGGCAATTAATGAATGCACACCAACTTTGAAGTAAGGGTGATTTTTAGAAGGGAGGCTCTTTGCGTGCATGTGTATGTGTGTAGGGGGAGGGCGCTGGGGGTCTTTTGGGTATTTCCCCCCTTCAAGATCCTCCTCTGTAGCACCCCAGCCTTCACCCGTGATGGACTAGCCACATTGAGCTGAGAGCAAGCACACCCAAAGACGGTTTGAAGGGAGTGAAAGAGTGAAAAGGCTCAGCGAAGGTCAAGTAGAATGGCTTGCCTCAGAATAAGGCCCCTCTTTATCTGGTGCAAGTATGCACTATAGGCACAACAGCTGGGGGAAATGGAGAGAAGGGGAGAGAAGTTGTTTTTTTAATGTGTATGCTTGCGTGCACCTCAAGAGAGCACACAGAGGGATGTTTGCCGATGGTTTTATTTGTTCATATCCATTATGCCCGGGTGTTTGCTTTTAAAATTGGTCTTGAGCATCTGCAACAATTTCACTGTGTTTGTATTCGTACAATGTGTTAAGAGTTAGGGATAGGTGTCCAAGTTTTCAAAAGCCACCCAAAGGACAGCAAATGTGGCGTCTGTGATCAGTATGGTGACAGGCAGCTGTCAATCACCTGACCAATGAAGCCTCCTTTTCACTGAGGGCTTTCCTTAACCAGTTAGCTCAGAGGCTTTTGTGTCTCAACAGTGTGGGTTAAAGATGTGTGGGCTGCAAGGCGTACCACGTGGCAGTAGACTTTGAGATAACATGTGATCGAGCATGATGGCAACGAAATGAGAAATGTTTTGTTTTTCTGTTTTTGTGGTTGTGTCAGGACGATACAAATACGAATTACATCCAAACAAAGACAAATTGAATTTGTAGACAGGCCTTTTATTTATCAAGTGATTATCAGCAGCAAAGCAACAAAGACAATGTCAATGGAGGCACTACAGAAAAAAACCTTCTTGGTAACACTGAAATATGAACTCTGTTTTGGTGTAGAAACTTGAGCACGTGGGTAAAAATGCCATTGTAATTCCACATTAAACGCTTATTCAGGATTGTGAACGGGCAGAATGCCTCACCAGATATATTTCACACATACAAACAAACAAACAGTATGTATTCAAGAAAGTACTGTACATTCATCAGTTCTTGGGTAATTTATAGGTATTTATATGACTTTGGGCTTCAGTGGAACATGTTTGATCTAAACAGTTTTGCAAGATAGCAATCACACAGTAGTTTCTTAGTTATTATTTTACAACTGCTCTTCCCTCTTGAATATGAAAACAAAACACAGCTATTCACCTGCAGCAAGACCACCAGATGAAGTGCAGACAGGAGTTTAGGGTGTGTTTTAACATCGAAAGATGCTTAGGGTTGCAGGATTTGGTCCAGGGGAGCGCAAGGTCACTTTCCTCTACCTTACACAGGGAACGATTAGAAGTAAGGCAAGAAATGATCGGCAACCATTTTCTTCTCAACACACACACACACACACACACACACACACACACACACACACACACACACACACACACACACACACACACACACACACACACACACACACACACACACACACACACACACACAC
>OMPJ01008863.1:0-17201 GCA_900312935.1 Carapus acus | reverse complement strand
CCTCTTTAGCAAACAAGTGAGCTGACTTCCCCCTGTCACACACACCCACCACCCACCAATAACCACATGTGCACAATCTTTTTCTCACAGCCAGAAAGAGATGCAGATGGGTCCATGAGTTGTCAGTTAAGCCATTATCCGGCCCAGCATCTGCTTGCCTTGACTTCTATATACTGTTTAATGCAGTTTGCTAGTCACTTAGTCTGCCAGGCTTTGAATAGGAGCAGCATAGTGGGCCCGCCCAAATAAATGCTGCATTTGTCTCCTCTGCCTTTTGTTTTGTGTTTTTCAGAGTGGTAGGTGGGGAGAGGAGGTGTGGGCAATGTGTCAGAGCCCTCGCTGTTAACCAAACCCCCAGAAGAGTTACTTGGATGTCCAAAGAAGGGTGTAAATAGCCCACATATGGTTGGTCAATTCCCCCAAGCCCCGAAATCCAAATTTGACACGTCTCTTCTCTCTCTCTCTCTCTTTCTCCTAGTCTCTCTCTCTCCCACTCTCTCTCTCTCTCTGTTTCGCTCTCTGTCACTCTTTCTCTGTCCTCCGTCTCATGGGCACTCATACAAACACTCGTGTACTTGCTCAATGCGTGTGCTTATGTCTCAGTGGAGATATTTAAGCCTTTCTTTCCCCCATCGGATTGGGTGTCCCCCTCCAACTAAATGCCAAAATCTCTCAAACAGTCTGTTTCAGCTAAATCCTCCATTCACCTTCTTCTCTGCCTCATTTTTCTCCTCCCCACGATGGCATTGCATGGTGGGAGCCATTTTGGGCTTTCTTGGCCTCAGAAAGATTGTTTTGGCTTAGAGTTCTGCAGACTCTGTGCATCTCTGCGTTTTAGTTTGGTTAAATTAAACAGTTTTCGTTCCTCCTCCACCTCTTCCCCTGCCCCCTCCATCTCCCTTTCCTTTACTTTGCAGCTTAAAGAAGTAAACGTTAGTCTTCTGCAGGGCGATCCAGCCTTAGGTTGTCTTTCCATTTGCCGTCCTCCCTTAGATAATTGTTTGCTTTTAATGCTCCTATTGTCTCATATTTCTATGAACTGAGACAAGCCAATACCATTCTTGTAACCCCCCCAATTCCTTCAACCAGAGGTGGAGTAAAAGTACACGGAGAGAAGTCAAGTGTTCAAGAGAAGTGTTTACAGGGGTTATAAATATAGTGTTTTAAGATATAACATATGTATACAGGCATGAGCGATATGAGGGTTAAAGTGGATAATTTGATTGGCCAAGGCTATTTGACAGTGCCAAATCGCTGTGATCAGATCTTAGGGATAGTAAGGCGATGACGGCAAATGGGGCACTCTCAAACCACAGGTTTATGTAGTTGGAAAAGATCAGGGCAGCAGTGGAGAGGTTTCACTCTCCTTTCTTTAGTCCTCTTCCTCTTTGCTACTGCAGGAGAGGTAATACTGTAGAATTATGGGAGGAAAATGTGTTTGTACGCATATCTCATTCAGTGAAGAGGTGGGTGAACAGTTTGTGTTTATTTATGCAGGGATAAGGGAAATGAGTTAGAGAGCAGTTTGACGCTGTACACAGTAGTATTTAGTACATAAGTATATCAGAAAGAATGAAGTTGTTTGCATAACATCGTGGGTTTTTGTGAAAAGACAACACTTAGTATAATAGACAGAAGAGAAGCCTGTGTATCTTCAGCTGAACCAGAAAATTAAACCAAAGGCAATTTGATTTAATGGCACTAAATGGCTTTTTGATGAAATTCACATACATTTTGGATTGTTGTTTGTTTTTTTTCTTGGTGATCAAACGTTTTAGTTGAAGGTTTTTGCCTCAAGTATCTTGTAGTAGTAGAATGCACATCACTGTATGATCAGGAGACAAGTTAGACAAGCAAATAAACATAGGATCGGAAAATGATTTCGGTCGATTTTACAATTATTAATGGCTCATAACCCCCATTTGTTGTCATAATCAAAACAGCAAAATGATATTTTCTTTCAGTTAATCTTAACACGCAGCATTTAAAGCAAAGATGACAGTGAACCACCAATCACAGAAGATTGTATTCAAGTGCACCTTTGTTCTTTTTTTCAACCTTCTGACTTAACAACCAACAAAAAGAAAGAAATGAAGAGCTGAAGGAAGACTTACAGCGGGTTTTGTGTTAAGATTTAATTAGGGAAGCCTGGAGGGGAGTCATGTGTTGTGAAGTACTTCCTTTCACCTCAACTAATGTCCATTGAAAGAGACATACAAACAGAAGATCTCCTATGCTTCCATCACCAACAACAACAAACAACATGAACACCCTTGCCCAGACAGACTATCCCCATGGGTACATTTACATCAGCAACAACAGGCCCCTTTGCCCCACTCCTCTCAGCCCCTCAGGTGCTGTTACAGTTCCCTCTGGTGGAAAGGATTTTTGGGGGGAGGGTGTAGAACGCCCCCAACTGTGCCCCTATACACCCACCCCTCCAGTCCACCGTGGAGACTCTTTATGCTCCCCCAGCTCCCCGATGGGGCAGGTGACAGCCCTCCACTGTGAGGGGCTGAGGGCGCCATGACGGATTCCACAGATGGAGCGTGGAAATTGCCAGCAAAGACCTCAGCTCTCTGGTACAACAAAGAGCCAGAGCAAGAGAGTCAGAGAGAAATATGGCTGGAAAAGAGAGGGATGGGGAGTGTATGGGAGAAAGGAGACAAAGAGGGCTGTGAGAGAGAGTTAGTTCTATGGAAAGTAAGGAGGGAGGGAGAATAATATGGGAGAGGGGCAGGGAGGGCAGAGGGGCAGGTGACGATTGTTTAACGAAGGTGGTATGTCAAAGTAGAGTGCAGGTTTGTATTGTGAGTACTGAAATTGATACTGTTTACTAAGACAACAGCTTTGAACTTGTCCTTGGAACAAATTTCACAATTTTTGTAGACACTGCAGAAACTGCAGACCTTTATTATCAAAGATGTCCGCTCCATTTATACTGCCCCAATGACCCTTTTTCCCTCGCGGATCTGTATAGCTTCTTGATGCAATCATACAGTCTTTTCATGTCAGTCAGCTTAATGATTGCAATGGATTGCAGGAAGTCAACAAGAACACTTTTGCTTTAAAAAGAAAAAGGATCTGATACAAGATTATTCCAAGATAAGAGTTTAGAGTCTTAAGAGGTGCCTCTGTGTCGCTTCTTTTCAAAAAATTCTCGGATGCCTGGTAGCAGTCATAACCTATAGGTAATTCCAAAGTGATTAAGGATTTTCTCAGCTGCCTCAGCATTCCCAGGGCCCAAATCCCTGTGAAATGCTGAGGAAAGAGTGTGTGCCGCTAAAGTCGGGGGAGCAAAAAGCATTCCATGTATCCCTCCTCCAGGAACTGGAGGAGGTGGATTGGTGGATAGGGGAAAGCTACAGGAGGCCACATCTCTTGTTTTCAGTCCTGCTGGAGGACTAGAGGCTAGAGGTCCGAACGATACTCCAAAATTGTTTCAACGCACATATTTAGCGTTTTCTCAGTTGTTCAGGTAGTTGTAGCTGATTTACTACATTGCCTCCCTGTACAAAATGCTAAGTTTATATATTTGGAAACAGGTGGCAAAGCATGTGTAAATCACAACAGATTGCTGAAGGCTTAAGGTGATGTCTCCATTTCTATTGCCCTTTGAAAATACTCATTGCCAGCCTCATTCTGGAATTTTTTTAAACCAATTTGCACTTAATGCATGTTAAGTTGACTCCCACTGCCATTGATGTTGTGAGGAAAAAATCAACAAAAAAAGGAGAGAGGATCAGTTTCACATGAGGAGCCCTGAACTATTTGGATTGTCTTGCATTTTATTGTTACTTTCCAGGGGGAACTAATATAATGTTGCACACAAAACTTCTCCAGTGCTCTGGGGGAATTGATTAGGTGTGACACAAAAAAATGGGTAGCTTGGCCTCAGTGAACAGGGGAGGGAGCCAGTTGACTGTTTGATGTGTTCTATGTAAAACCAAGCCGCTGGCTTATTGAACATTGAACACAATAGTATTAATAGTCATCTGAGGTGGATACTTGAAAAGTGAAGACACAAAAGCTGTCAGGAGCAATAAATCATGGAAGAGCGGTCAAACTGAACTACAAAAAAGTGAAAACAATGTGGTATTTTTAGATTTGTTTCACTAGAGAAAAGATATGAATTCAGATCACTTTTTTTCGTGATTTTCAAGTGCGTCTGTCTGTTACAGTTCAGACAAGGAGAGAAAGATATTTGTCTCATATTACTGTTGATCCATCCAGTCAACATAGTGATTCCCTGAGAATCTTGACTGCACATGTGACTTCACTTATATCAGAGAGAATGGAAATCTTAACTTGATAAGACTCTCCAGACACTCTAAATTCAGTTGAAGATAATGTAATGAAAGAGACAGATCCTGTATAACCCTCTATTGAAAAGCTGGCCATGTTTATTTTTCGTTTTTTTTTCTTCACTGCACTTATTTCCCACTTTTCAAAGAGGTGAAATGAACCACACAAACCATAGTTTGTTTGTTTAGGACTTACATGCAGTATTTCGCCATCAATTCAATAAGCATTCAGAGAACTGAACCGTTCATCGGCCTCCAGCCAACTGTTCGAATTGTTGGGCATGTATGCTGGTGTCTACATTCACTCACACATACATTCAAGACCCCCCATGCCCCCGCCCCGTTATACACACATATACAAACATGCACACACACACACACACACACACACACACACACACTCTTGCGTGTGTCCACTCACACATGCACATGCCCAAAAAACATACAGATGCTCACCCTGAAAGAATCCCTTCTCAATCCAAATTAGCCTATTGTGTGGCTGTTAGTCCACAAGTCCCCCTGTGGTGCTCTGGGAATCATGTCTGTTGAGATTATTCCCTAAAGCATGGAATATTCATACTGAATGGGGTTCTGTCTGGCCACATGAGGAAGGCTGATGCCTGATGGTCTGTTTACCAGCCCCCACCACCCCACGCACACACACACACATGCACGCACGCACGCACACAAACACACAAAGAAAGAAAGTAAGAAAGAAAGAAAGAAAGAGAGAAAGAAAGAAAGATATGGAAAGAGAAAATAGTTTGAGGTAAACGAGAAAATTCACAGTAGAAATAGGAACTAGTTAACATGGTCAGTTGTTGTGCTGTTGCTCCATCTAAATCAAATTGCTGTGTTTCTTGAATTGAAAAAAAATTAGATACATGCTGTTCAGTCCGGTCGTATCCAAACTCTGTTTTTGTATGCCGCATTTTTGAATTGACCATTGTGTTATCATAACTTTATTAAATGGAGATACAAGACTAGAGTGTTGCTCTTGATGGAAATGCTCTCCATCCATACACCTTGTAAAAGACCGAAACTTAATTGTAAACATATCTGATTTCACAATTTTTCCAACAATTTTTTTCTCTATTTATGTTTTCCCTCATCCCTGTGTGTGTCAATAGCGAGTCACTCAGACGATGGCTCAGAAGTTGAGTCAGAGCCAGACCTGCCTCTTAAAAGGAAGCAGCGGCGCAGCCGGACCACTTTCACTGCAGAGCAACTGGAGGAGCTGGAGAGGGCCTTTGAGAGGACCCACTACCCAGACATCTACACCAGGGAGGAGCTTGCTCAGAGGGCCAAACTCACTGAGGCAAGGGTGCAGGTATGACATACTGGCATATTTACAATACAGTTGAAATATCAGCTCTTCCTCAGCTGATCTGAGGAGAAAAATCAGGAATCGCGAATCTTTATTGTCATTACAACAATTCACATTGTGTAACGGAATTACGACAAAGCAGATGAACTTGTTGTACACTGAAATGTGAAGGACTTGTGAATGTCTCCTGAACAGCCGACTTAATTGACTGAGATACACTGACACCCAACCATTTTAGCAGACGATAGCACCTCTCTTCCTATGCTCACCTCCATCTGTCAAAAAAACAGATGTGTAACCACCATTTTTCCAGCCATTCTGTTGGCCTGTTGTTCTCTCTCTCTTTCTCACTCTCTCTCTCTCTTTCACACACACACCCCTCACCCAACTCCCGTGGGGGGCAATGAAGAGTTCTCTT
Source organism: Carapus acus (assembly GCA_900312935.1). Taxonomy (NCBI): domain Eukaryota; kingdom Metazoa; phylum Chordata; class Actinopteri; order Ophidiiformes; family Carapidae; genus Carapus; species Carapus acus. The sequence goes on along the minus strand of OMPJ01008863.1, from coordinate 11,152 downwards.
CATTTTAATCCAGAATCAAATAATTGCCCCTTTTGCAGTGGCATGTGTGAGCAGATATAGGATAACTCCCAATTCTATGGACAATGTGTAGTTCACATGCTCAACTCAGTGTGGCCATCCAATTTTACCCTGCAACTGTACATCCTTGCCTCCTTCCAACAATACCTCTTCCAGCTCTGTGGAAGTTGTATCAGTGGAAGTACTGCAATAGGACATGCATCTCAGTGGAATAAGTGACTGCTGTGAGATGTACTGTGTGCATTTACGATTAATCCAAAAGTATCTTTGCGTTTTTTTGTCATTATTTGCCATAGTAGAGAAAATAAAATGAATGATGACTTTCAGTTTTCAACACATGCAGTACACAACCCAACACAGTGCTTTTACTTTACAGGTGTGGTTCAGCAACCGGCGGGCAAGGTGGAGGAAGCAAGCAGGAGCTAATCAACTGATGGCATTTAATCACCTAATTCCTGGGGGGTTCCCACCCTCTGCCATGCCCAATATTCCCCCTTATCAGCTGCCAGACAGCACGTATCCCCCATCATCTATTACACAGGGTGAGGCAAAGATCTGTTTTACTATTTTCAGGTCAATATTGGAGAGTCTAGAAAGTTTTGATTACATGTTGACTCACATCGTTTATTTCAATGGGGAATGATGCATACTGTTCATTGTAGCAGTTCTTATAGTGTGCAATGGTTCTGCCGTTGTGCTGTTGCGCCGTTGAATACTTTTGAGTGAAATTCTCTCGCCTCTCAGAATTAATGAATCAGGAATCTTTAATGTTAGTACAACAGTTCACATTGTGTAACAAAATTACGATGGGCGCCGAGTTCTGGCGCATTTAAAAGAGTATAAAAGAGTAAAAATGGGAAAGCAGCAGAATGGCAGAATACCCTGTGGATAATGATGAAAAAATAAGTAACAATATATCCACATTTTGCATTGAATATTTTTGCTCAGATAAATGTAGTGGTATCTTCTCAATTCTATCTTGATAGTGTCGGATCCCCCCAGCACTGTACATCGACCACAGCCTCTACCTCCCTCCACAGCACACCAGACGTCCAACGGTGCAGGACAGGGAGAGGGCGGCTCAGCCTACTGCTTGGCCTCTGGGCGCCACTCCTTTTCGGGCTACACTGACAGTTTTGTCAGCCCTGGAGGTCCAGCCAACCCAATGAATCCTGCCCTCGGAAGTGGACTCTCTCCACAGGTGAGGTGGAAGATGCCTCTTTTTGACAAATACAGTAAATTATTGAAAAGCCATCCTTCAGCAGACACAAACATAGAAAATATTTCTTTTTATCCAGTCATGCAGATCTTGAAATGGTTTACAATAGTTTACATCAAATAAAAGAAAACACAATTCTAAATGGTAAGTACTGTATGTTGGGATGATTGCATTAAGCGTAATTAGCGTAAGCACACACACACGCATGCACACAAGCACCCAATGTGAAAATACAATAGTAATGCAATATATCCATTTTCAAAGGTTTCTTTAAAAGTGCTATGGGAACATAGTATTTTGAATATACGTATTTCAATAAGGTGTAATTTTTCATAATAATCATTTGTTTTGAAGAGCCTCATTTAAATTTAGAGAGTTTTTAGGAACAATAAGACCCAAATGTTAATCGCTGTTAAACTCAAAAAAGATGAGAAAAATCAGGTAAACAATGTATTAATGCAATAATGCACTTAGGTTTAATATTAGATACTATATATTGAAATGCTTATTTTGTCACAGCTCAGCATTTTTTTATGTAGCACTATGCCGCGGAAAATATCTAATCGTGATCTGTGTATTTATACATATTCATCATAATGTGTGTTTTTCAAAAATAAGTCTATTATCAAATTTTGCTATCCCTCTCTCTGACGTCATATGCTATAGTTGAAGAAAATGTCTTGGCATCTATTCAATTGGATACATTTGTCATGATGCATGTTGTAACATCTGATGTCTGTCTTGTGTGAATGCAAGGAATTCACCAATACACACGTGCAAGATATACAAGATATATCACTGAATAATTATCAAAGCAAATATCATTGTCGATATGTACACACAGACATGCAGTATGCACCATTTTGACAATCAAAAATGTATGCTGAAACACTGCCTCAGCCCCCATGCAAACAGTCATACCTCGAGGGAGGCTTCATGTGATTACATTCTTAAAATGTTTGCCTCTGGATTCCTCTGTGTGAAGTTAAGGTCACAATTTATTTGTATATATTTCATATAGCGAGTAAGGAATGTCCTGTCTCAGATGTTTCCTCCCTCCCAACATTCTTCCTCTTAACTCTTTTGCACACTGATTCAGGCTGCTGGCAATAGCGCCATTCCAATTTGAAATACCCAGCCAGCCAGCAACCATCTCAGCAAAGGATGTGGGGGGGAAATTTTCAAGCTTGGATGGTATCAAAGGAGAATTCACCAGTTTCAGAGATGTCAGTTTCAACATTTTCTTGCTTTCTTTAAGGCAACTGTGCAAATGCAGGTTAACTCTTTAGGAAAATATTACAGAGGGAGGAAACAAAACTCCACAGTCCAAATCATGGACTTCTCTATTCACCTTCCCTGCTTGGGAAATGATTTAAGCAGGACCATGTGTGTGTTGATGTAGAATAATATGTCACTTAGTGAGCCTAGAGGACCTAAAGAGCAGTGTACCTGCTTCTTATTAAGACAGCCACAAGAGCCTTGAGGCCTGTGCCTTTTTTGAGAGGGAGGTGGGATGTGAAATATTCAAAGGTAGCAGGTTAGGTTAGAGTTTCTCTGTCAAGTGATAAAGCCAGCCTCACTCCTTAATCAATGATTTACACTTTGATGGACAGGTAATTCCAACTTAACAGGGGGACAGAGAGGGTGGGTGCCACCAGCTCTGCTCCAAACCCAGCCAATAGACTTCACCCTAGGGCTGTCTTCCCTTCTTTACTGGTCAAAGAGTAGTCCCCTAAATTTGATTATCTGGACACTAATAAAGACCAGGTCAAAAGCTAATGGATTTCTCAAACTGTAAATCTATGAGGGTTGAACGGCATTAAACTTATTGAGGCCTTCTTTTGTGTTATCTTGGTTGTGAAAAAACTGTTATCTTGTGCCATGGATTTTTGCAACAAGGGGAAATTTTCGTACAACTGGAGCAATGGATCTGAGACAAATTGGTTAATTCTTCCTCTGTGTTGTTATCTCACTTGGCCGTCTGGGACGAACTAGGTGGAAGCCTTTTGATGTCTGCGACAGACCGATTTCCTTTTTGTGTCTGGCTGTGGACATATTTGCCTCAGTTCATACAGACATATTATTCCTCTTTAAATATCAGCAAATTTTGAGAGATATTCACTGCACACCAAACCAACAGATATCCATTTCATCATGTGATGGACACAGATTTCTGTTGAACAGCTGAATGTGAGGAACCCAGAGATTGATTTCTGTGCTCTTTGTGGTTGTCTCCCTTTCTGGCAGGTGATGGGTCTGCTGAATCATGGTGGTGTGCCTCATCAGCCCCAAAGCGACTATGCCATTTCCCCTCTGACAGGTGGGCTTGAGCCCCCTGCTGGCATGGCTGCCAGCTGCAGCCAACGTATGGATCACCTTAAGGGTCTTGAGGGCCTGACCAGTGTTCCCTCCATGTCGGCTTTGCCCTCCTTGCCCAGTTCCCAGTCCTACTGCACACCATCGTACAGCTCACCAGGCTACACTGTTGACCATGTTGCGTCGTACCAATACGGCCAGTACGGACAAAGTAAGGTCAGCTTTATACGTTTTACTCCTACATTTTTGAGAACACCCATACATCAGATTCAAACCCAAGGAACGAAGTTAGATATAATCTGTAATCTGCATATGCACCAACGGTGTATCTGAATATTTGAGTGTATAATTTAGTGGGAAAGGCCCCACAAAATATTTTTCTGTCTCTGCTGATGACCTTTCAAACTTCAAAGACCAATTAAGATGAGGTTAAATAAGGTGACATGACATACTTCAAAACAGTCAGGCTCCGAGATGTATCTCAGAGTTGATTACACTGGGTTACAACAAAACAAAAATTGAAAGTTGTCTATATTCATACAACAGAATAAAGTCCGTTTTGCACTGCTGAATCAAAAATAGATATTATAAATGTTCCTCAATCAGATCAGGTTTTTATGCTAATTTGATCTAGAAAAATCCAGTCTCCTGCTGAAATTCATTACATTTTTGTGATATTATCAGTTGATTTTTGTTAATATGTCTTATCCAAAAGAGGTTTTAGGAGAAAAAAAAATATTTTGTAACAGAATGTATCAATAAAATGGAGGAATCTTCGTCACTGATGTCAGGAAGTTCTCTAGAGACAGGTACTGGAATTTCATCATGGTGAGCTACAGGACGACTTGCTGATTCAAGGTCAGGATACTTGAGGCTGCCTCAGTTCTTTCCGTTCATCCCAGTCACATCAATAGCGCGGCAGTAGCAGTTCGTGATTCCAAACTTTGGACAGCTTTGTTTAGGAGCAGTGGCTCAGTCGGTAAGGGACCATGTGCGGGTACCAGGGGGTGGCTGGTTCAAGTCCCAGTGATGACACTGGAGGTTGGACTAGTGACTGGAGGGACTGCAGTTTGCCTCCATAACACTGTAGCGGTGCCCTTGTCCAAGGTACCTAACCCCCTACCAGCTCAGGGGTGTTTTTAGAATGGGCAGCCCCCTCACTTTTGGGGCCCTCCCGTACTGCATGACACCTGTACATTTGTGACAGTGAAAACTATGTAATTTGCCCTTCAGGGGATTAATAAAGTGTATCCTCTCCTCTCCTCACTTGCCTGTGGTCCACTGACGTACTGTAGATACTCGGTACATGACTTGCATGCCATACCAGTGGCGCCTAAGCTTTATCGTGGTTACCAAGTTAAATACCATGATAAGCATGCTTTATGAAACTTGCGACTAGATTCCCGTTAGGAATGGTGTATTCACCGCAGATGTAGCAGAATACGTCAGGCTTATTTTTGCAAGATCCGCTAGTCAAATCCATTTCATTCACATGTAATAGATTGGCACATGCAAAATCTTTAGAATTTGTTAATTGCAAGAAATATAAAAGAATTTGCATCATTTGATGTGAATACACTCATACATGTAAATAAAAAAAGTTATAGATATAAATAAAAAAACTAAAATGTAGCTTAGTTCAAAAAGTTCACCTGATTAAGCAAAACCCAGTGTCATTTTTGGATTCAGCACATCAAAATTATCCTAAATCAGCTAAAAAAAATGTAAACAATAAATTTTGTGTACCAGTGTTCATACATGTTCACACATGTTGCATATGCAAGTGTACAAAAGGTAGGTAGGTAGGTACTTATATGATCCAGGAAATTAGAGGCTTCCACAGCTCAAAGTGACACTGAAAGGCAGAGGATAACTAAATACTATAGAATATGCTGTAGGGAGAGAATTCAACAGCATACAATTGACAATATCCATTACAAATTAGTATGAAAAAAGATACCTATATCTATATAGGCACTATATATACTGTATATGGAGCCCTCAGAGTACAGGTATACAGTTATTGTACATCATGTGTATTGCCCAGTACGGATGCCTTGTGTTGCTGTGTTGGGTGGGAAGGGGCTGAATTATGTTCCACTGTTGGGGAGTTAGGGCGGAATGATGTGTGTGAAATGTGCATGAAGGGGTTGTGTGGTGCATAGGGGGGTTTCAGGAAGGGAAGGCTCAAAAAGGGGTGTGCAGTCTCTTTTTCACCTCTCCATTTAGCAAATCTAATACATGGAATGTCATGTATTGTATGTATGCACTACATTTATCTCACTGTGGTTTAGATGAACAAAACAACACGAGCCACAGAGTGTTCACGCAAAACTGTGCCCAATTCAGTTAAATGTCAGAATCATGCACAGTATCTATAATTCTGACTCCATCTGAAGTGACTGGTCTAACAGTGATGTTGCATTCAGGGGCCCTACATACAAGCCTCTATCACGTTAATGTGCGACTCCAACAACAACAAATGGTTTGGACTAAGGAACTAGTTTCCTGTTCATCAAGGACTTTTCCCCCTGTATTATGGTTACCCCAACTTCAAACAAAAAGTCTGAACAACTTTGGATGGCAGCATCACTTGCCTTCGTGGCGTGATTACAACAGCCACCGTTTCCAATTTGATCTGCAGGGGGGTGAACCAATCAGGTTCATCCACTGACCTTGCAACAACCTCAACAGAACCAAGCCTTCAAAGACCATGGCAGGAGTCCAGCGGGTCCAACTACTCGTAGTTGGTGGGGCAGCAAGTATCGAATGAATATCTAACTTAATATCCGAGAGAAGCAAATGTCTAATGAGATATCTTGGTGAACTATCTCAAAGTGGACAGAGTAAGGAATTAGAGCGACACACAGGAACCACCTCTAGCATGTGGTGCATGTGTGTGGTGCATGTGCACACACACACGCACACATGCATCCAGCAGCACGGCTCATGGCTTCGTACACCTCCACACTGTTATAAGCCTCAAGAGTCCATCTTGATGTGATTAATCAGTGCGACTGGATAGCCAGTATGTGGTTGCCTTTGGAGCTACAGAGGAAAGGTCCTTTTAGGGGGTGGACAGATCCTAATAGCCCCTGGCAGGGCAGCTATTAGAAACAGGTGCTAAGACTGAGGTCGGCTGGGGAAGCAATGTTCAACGGTGCTTGTCCATGTTCCAATGCAATGTAGGAGACCACAGGTTGTTCCTCTTGGCCATTCTCACCACACTGTCCAATGAGATTGACAGTGGTCATCCATTTAAATTGTGTCTTGTTTCGGCTTCGCTGTTGATAAGCAGTGCTGGGTGGTTGTTTTCTGTTGCTGCATTAGTGGCAATTATTACGTTTACTGATGACTCAGTTCTTCTTGACATATAACACTTCTCAAGTCCTCAAATGCTAACCTAATAACAAGAATGTTCAATTTGGGGTAACTTTGCCTCGCAAGCCTGACAACTTTGGATGTAGTGTTTATTTAGGCAGACCATCTAATCTTGTGTCTCCCATCAACGAAGAATCACACTGATAGCATATACTATGCTAACAATTGTGTATGTTACCTGAATGGCGTGCAAGGGATACCTGAGATTTATTGTGTTGCTACATCTCCTCTATTATCCCTCTAACTTTTTTAATTTTTTTCCACAGAAGACCCGTTAACAACCGTGTTTTATTCCTTTCTCAGGTGCCCTTCCTTATTTGAGACCTGAGATCACCTGATCAGAACCTGGAGATTTCACCGAAAGATGTGCATCTGTATGTTCAGTGATCCACATCTTCACCTTTATCTGGACCAAATTTCAAACAACTTACCTGGAAACATTTTCTACTGAAGGACACCTGGTGAGAAATCGAAAAAAGAATAAGCGACCACAAGAGGAAATTCCGACCAAATACTATTGATTTAGTGTGAACATTGCTGACTCAATATAATACATGAGGAGCAGAATTTGCCAGCGGGAATGTTGCCTTGCCTAATGTGGTTGGCACACCACATGTTGAGCCTTAGCCATCTACAGAATTCTCCACAGGATCTGAGTAAACCCAGTGACCAAACACTATTCATCCACTCAAAATCTGCCTGTGGGGTCTTTGCTCAGGCAGCAAAGTAAAATCTATTGCCATGGACTTCCAACCACAGAGCTGTTACTTCAAGGAACATGTTTACATCATATTTCTCAGCCACATAAGTACATATGAAATTCCATATATCTATAAACGATTCCTTAATTATATCTACTTATTGGGAAAAGAATGAAGCTTTAATTGCTTTATTGTACACTCCATATATTTGAGGCTTCTGCGTCCGACCGACAGACTGAAGTGCTACAGAGTAAACACACTAGTGTGTGCGTAAATGAATATGATCTTATATCATTCCAACACACTGCTATAATGTACACCACAGCCAGAGCAGGAAAACATTTCTCCTCCTCACCACTCCCCACTCCCCACACCCTGCTTCCCACTCCCCTTTTTCTGCTTTTTTGTCCAGGACCCTCTGTTTCATTGATGTTACAGACAGCGAAGTAAGGATTGCAGCCTTTTGTAATGTTAGAGAGGACTTGGAAAGGTCAGGGGTGACTGTAGGAAAAGTGACAGATGAGGGAGCAGTAGAGGAGGGTGGCAAAGAAGTGGCTTTGAGGGGGGATAGGCAAGATCGATCACAGGGTGAAAACCTTTTAAAGATCTTCCTCCAGCAAGAGAAAGCCACCGGGTCACAAGTCATGACCGAGAGACACTTGAGAAACTAAGAGACCAAGGGAATTTTGACTTAAGAGAGCCATTCTCCCAGCTGACCAGACGTGCAATATCATGTATCTTTGAGTAAAGCTCACCGCTACAACAATAAAAAGCAAATGTGCATCTTGAAATGTCTTAATAAAAGCAGTGCACTCATGCTCTGGTTCTGGTTTAAGAACAATGTGTGTTTAGATTGATTTGATGGCCTTTTGGTCCAAAACAAATACGTAACAATGTGAATATTGCTCAATTGGTAGAGAGCGGTAGGGACCACACCTGTAATAACTGCGATCAGTTTATGCTGTGAGGAAATAAAGAAATGAAGAAATCAAGGGAATGCCAAGGTAAACAGCCACTTATCAGGAATGACAAAGCCAAAATGATGTTTTATTGTTTTGTATCATTTTGGACCTTTTTGTTTCTCTTTTGGCAAAGGTAGGAAATATGGTTTACATTTCTAACGCATCCCAGGCATATTTATTGTAAAAAGAAAGTGTTTTGCAACCAGAAAAGTGTTACCTTTCAAAATGCTCATCACATCCCATCATATAAGCACTCTCAATTTGTGCGTTCGTTTATTTTAGAGACGTTCTGTATTATTATTTTTAAATGTCTCTTTTAAGTTTTCATATATTTTTTTTAATATTTCAAAGTGATAACATACTGTATGTCTTGTGTACAAGTGCATCCCCATTTCTATTTATAATAAAATAAAAATCTGAAAATAGCTGCTGGCCTTTTTTTATTGTTGCTCCTCCAAATATAATCATTAAACGAAGTCCTTGTATTTATTTTTGTCCCTGCTTTCCAGGAAAAACAAGTCAATTACTCTAATGCACACTTTTCAACAAAACAAACAGATGCAAAGACCAAAAATGTACTTTTGAGAGACGTTGTATGTACCCTCCAACAAAAATAGGATTTGTTAGATGGAGATCAGATATTAATTTTGACGCTGGAACACAGTAGCCTTTCTCACGGGTGGAGTGCAGGCTCAGACATCTGCATTTCGATGTATTAATATCTCCACCCTGACTCCTCACCCCCACCCTGGAGCCTTGCTACTGTAACAAGCTGACTTTTGTTCAGTGAGGAGAACAAGCCTTAAAGCGCTTTTGGACAAACAGCTCACCCAGCCTCTCAAAACCTTTTCTGCAACCCGTCGACCCACATACACACACAGACCCCTGTATGTGTGTGTGTGTGTATTTGGGTGTATGTTTGTCCACCACATGGATTCATACATTATGTTCACAGTCACGTATAGTGTTTCTGTATGTGAAAGAGTGTGTGCATGTGTGTGCGCGCGTGTGCGTGTGCGTCCGAGTGTGTGTGTGTGCATGCGCATGCACGTGCACATGCGTGTGCATGTCTGTTCGTACAGCCTGAGGGTGTTGGGCTTCATTATAACATTCTTCTGATTAATCGTGTCTACTCTCCGGCCATGGATGGGGCTGCTGTGCTGCCCATGCAGAGGGGACCACACATTCTATAAATACGATTTAAGTCAATAATAATGTTTAGGACCACTCATAGTCTTGTCAGCTTCTGTTGGTTAAGCTTGAATTATTAGCTCGGGGGTTTTCTAATCACTTATGATGTGTACACAGTCATGCTGGCACATACTTTAGGTTAGAGATGTGTGCATATCAGATATAAAGGTTTGAAGGCGCACACACACACACGCACACACACAAACACACACACACATGCGCACAGACGCAGTTTGCTTTCCCTAATCAGTCCATACCATTACAAATTAAGACAAATCACACCTGCAAAATTCCAGAGCCTAAATCCACGTTCAGTGAAAAGTCTAGTATTTCTGGAATTATTTCTGTAATACATCAGAGAATGCGGTGTAAATTACCCTGTTTTTACAACCTTTGCAAGATGTTTGCCTCCTCATTTGATCATGGAGGTATGAGTGGATCTTCTTCTCTTCTTGAGTGTTTCACTTGAACAGTGAAGAACCACAGGTAAAACTACAACAGGGTACATTATAACTCTTCCTCTCTCTTGGGTACTGCCTTTGAACTGAGCCTTTCCATTTTTAACAAAATTAATTGGTATTAATTAATCACTAATCGAGGCTAATAAGGTAGTGGCTTGGTTTTGAGTGTGTTGTTTCTTGAAGAAAAAATACACCAGAAAAAAGCCAGACACAGACATAACAGTGAGAAGCTCTTGTTTTTGAAACACACATTCTCAGAGAGAGAGAGGGATAGAGAGAGAGAGAGAGAGAGAGAGAAAGACAGTAAACATCACTCACTCATGGCCTGTGCAACCATGTGATCCAGTAACTCACATCTCAGACAACCCCCTGGGTTAAAGAATTTGTTTTTTTCCACAGTGTTGTGATCTTACATGACCTCAGGATCATGCCAACAGCTGCCACTGTCATTCCAAGACCATTCGCCAGTGTTTTGTTCTGCCACGAGCACAGGAAAAAATAAACTGCTTTTTCCAAATCCATTCTGTGAATGCTTCATTTTGTGCATTAGTTATCATTTATATTGTCATCGCTACATCAGTTTTATCAACGTCTTGAAATTCAAATACCAGAGTAAAAGTATTTTTTGGCAGATAACTTTATAATCTCTCTGCATTTGTTTTGCTGCATGTAAAGATGACTTTATCCAAACTGTGTGTGCGTGTGCGTGTGCGTGTGCGTGCGTGTGTGTGTTTGTGTGTGTGATGCTGTTACAAGCAACAGGAAGGTGTTTTGGGGTGACCAACCATTTCACCCCCTGTACACACACTTAACCCCTGACACTCCCCAGAGTTCAAACACTCTGTCATCACAAGTCCTGGCTGCTGCTGACCTGAGCGCTAACACATGCTGGGGACAATTTAA
>OMPJ01008862.1:64731-115156 GCA_900312935.1 Carapus acus | reverse complement strand
ACATGAAAGGAGAGAAGAAAGAAAGAAAGACAGAAAGACAGAAAGACAGAAAGTCTTGTCTGTCCATCAGCAGAGGAGAGGTTATTGCACAGAATGGACCTTTTGCCAAATTCAGTATCAACAATTATTCAGTATCAACAATGTGAACATTATCACTTCTGCAGTGATTAACTTATTACCAGCATTTCACTGTGGAATGTTTTTGCACCTCAGTATTTTCCAGAGTGTTTTTTCCCCCCTCGTATTGTGGCATCCTCCCACCGACCAAAACAGCAACGCTCAGTTAATTGGTGTGTGTGAGTGAGTGTGATTGGTTGTTTGTCTCTGTGTAGCCAGGCTGTGGACTGGGGACCTGTCCAGCGTGGACCCGCCTCTCACCCAAAGATAGCTGGGATAGGCTCCAGCACCTGGGATGGACTCCAGCAGACGTCCATAACCATGAATTGGAGTAAGTGGGTGTGGAAATTAAGTGAATGAATACTGATGTTGGTAATTTGACATCTCACAAGCGTTTACTCGAAGAATTGCCAAAAATTGCATCAAATAATGTCCAAAGATGAACTTCAACAACAAATATGGAGCTATGCGTCATGCCACATCGGCAGCAAGAGTCACACATATTAGACGCGACAATACAACCAGGCTGAATTCTCAGTTCAATTGCATTTTTGTGATTTGTTGCTCCTTATGAAAAGTCGAAGTACATGCTAAGTACATGCTAAAGCAGTCCACCATAGGGCCAGGTATGGTTGGAAGTGAAGTTGAACGTCTATTGCTCATGAGTAAAATGTAAAGCCATAAAGTGAATATTCACTCGATAAATATGTAATATGTTCTCAAAGTTGAACGTAAATACCGTATGTCTGCCTCTGACCCCTCCTGCGTCAGAACACTGCATGCTTGATGGAACTTCGCCTCGCTTTGCACGGTAGAAGAGCAATGTTTTAATTGTTTGTGTTTGCAAAGGGTCAGCAAATCGGTGGCATCATGCCGAAAATACAATCACTGAAACAGGAAGTTACATAAAGGTATTAATCTGGACTCTGAAGATTGTTTTCCTATGGGTCTGACTCTGTCTTTGAAATGGGGTGACAGTAATGTTTCAGGAAAAGATAACAGTTATGCACTCACAAAGGCGATTCATAATAGTGAATTTCCCCCTTTCTTTTTGTCAGCTGGTCCCATGCTGGCTGACAAATGACTTATGCTGTAATTTTCCAGCTCCACATATGAAACACTGACAGCCAATTGTTTATTTTTGCTTTGATCAGTCCTTTGGTGGAAATCCATCTTTAGATAATCACTTTGTGCGCAAAGACTTGCAAAAAAATAACTGTGTGTGCACTTTGATCGTTTTCCCAATTACAGACTTGATATACGGTATCTGTGTATGTGCCTGTGCTTGTGTGTGTGTGTGTACAAAATCTAAACATATTTTGAAAGGATGAACATAAAACACATATGGGGGCTGTTTCATGATCAGATACGAGGAAAATAGTCCAATAATCTTCACTGCCAACATGGCATTCTGATAATTTAATTTAGTAAAAATATTGCAATAGTAAAGAACAATTTATTTGAATGACAGGCACCAAACTAACTAATTGCCTGGAATATTTTTTTTCATTTATTTGGACCTTTATTTCCATCAGATTTCTGAGAAAGAAAAAAAAAACGTTCCAGCCAGTGCTGCAAACACTACAGCACACATAGGAAATATATCTCATCTGTTTCAATAAGGTGGAAAGCTCTTGGGCTTATGCCTCTGCAATACCTTCAAGAGTAGCGGCAAACAGATAAAAATGACACAGCTTTTAAGTTCCCTGCAGATAAATGCTTGGTTAAGTGTTCTCTGAACCAGTGCATTGTTGGCCAGTGAAGCACATTTATTTGAAGCACAAAACAATTCATAGGCTCTGTGAAAAGCAAGATGAGGCAGTCTAACCACAGTTCTCAATTTATTTTGATCACATTACAGCTGCTCCCTGCTGGAGCGCAACAACAGCAACAGCATCTCATGTTGCCCCATGTCGACTTCTGCCTGTAGCATCTCTGTCACATAAAATGACATAATTTAGGAGTCTTGTTTTTATTCTGGACATTTACTTTCGTGAGGATTTTTGGCAGCAAATCCTAGCTTTTTTTTTTGCAGTACATGTAAACATTGACGGAATTTTCATAGGATTTGTCTCGTCCAAATCGCACACTTACCCGTCAAAAAAGCGGATGCCAGATTTACGCAGTAACAGAAAGGAAAAGGCAGAATAACTGCAGAATAGAATAACTGAGTCATTATGTTTCGCGGTCATGACTCACGCTTTGTGAAGCTGTCTTTTTGTAATATGCATCACCTTAATGACCTCCCATCAAAACTAATTAACTCCCCAAATGAAAGCAAATGAAGTTAATGTCTATCATTAGCATGTCAGGTGTGACAGCTAAAATCAGGATTTGTCGGTGTTATCTGGCTGTGAACATTGTGTGAACACTTAGAATATGAACTTAAACCATCACGCGGCAAGAAATGATGTCATTAATAACACATGCAAATTTATTTGAAAGCCACATATGCACTCTAATTACTACTAATACTGCTTCAGAAAGTAGGATTAAGTGTCTAATACTAAAATTGTCCTGACAATGGTTTTAATAGACAGAAATCTTGGATGGACAATCCAGTGTTTGGTGCCAAGCTGAGGTTGATGGTGGGATGATGGTTTACCCACAGCAGATGCAGGACCAAAGCAACAGCAACAGATGTTTGTCCCTGAAACAATCATGGAGCGATGTAGCATCTTCGAATAAATTCAGTTCTCAAAAAGTTCAGTTCCGAGTTGTTTCATTGCCATCGTGATTTTAGCCCAAATGCATGAAATAGTGATATAAAAACCTCTGCGTTCCTCCTCTGCGGCAAACTCATCATGTTTGGAGAGAATTTAAACTCTCTTTACTGCGTAGAGCAACTTAGACTAACATAATTTTGAGAAAGTCGCCATGACTGGTGAGCACAGTAGTGGAATAACAGACAAAATCTGAACTACTGCAGCATCTAACATGGAGGAAGAATAAGTATTACCTACTGCAAAGTGTTCGGCTCGTGCAGCACAGTGTTAAAAAACATTTCCAAGATGTCAACATTGCATACACCCAAATGTAAAAGCCTTGATTAATAACTAACTAGCTGTGGAAGGACATGGGAAGGAGTGCGACTGTGTGACTACAGCTCACGAACTGTGACAGTTTATGTCTCGTGCCGCAAACCACTCGATGTTTCGCTCTGCTCTAATACAACATCTGGTAACACGCACACACCCACACACACCCGCACACAGACACTACTGTACACTCTCTGTTGGATGAAGGATGTAATGAAAAATTGATCAGGAGTAATGGCTGAACGTTACACACGCCTGTGTGCTTGATAGGTGCAGCAACATGGATGTAATGTACCAGACAGTGAATGTGGTGAAAGCATTAATATTGGATAGATGTTTCATCCACTTGAGTATTAGTAATACCCCAGACGTTGAGCTCAGGAGCTTTGGTGGGGATCTCTCAGTAACCTCAAATGCCACACGTGAATGCTCAACCATGTGTTCATTTAATAAAACATTTGTCGCTTGTGCTTTTTTAGCGGAATTTGTTGTGTTATGCAGTGAAAATAATCTCCCCCCCTGCAGGTACGGGCTCTCACTTTCTCTTCCAGTCATCCAACATTTGCCTCTCGGCATCTCTAATCCTCCTCAGCCCCCCCCAGCAGACATGTTTGGGATTAACATCTATGTTAGCAGTAGCGAGTGGATGTTAACTGGATAAACAAACAAATTAATCAGCTCAGAGGGGAGATGCGTTCACAGGAGGGGAGAGTTTGCAGCAGCAAAGACTTGCTCTACAAGAATGATCCCATGGCAACACACACACATGCAGACAAGGGCATGATGGAGGAGCAGATGGCCGGCCCCTCACCCTCTTCATCCCTCCTCGCCAGACAGACGATGCTACAGGTGTGACAAGATGCCCGAGCTGGATAAAAGCCCGGCACTGCTTGCTCGGCCTTCTCTTCGCCTTTGCTGCTCATTCTCAGATGGACATCCAGTCCTTCTATCTCCTCTCCTGCCTCCCCTGCTCCCTTTTTTCTCACGTACCGTCTTGCTCTCCCTCTCGCCGGCTTACCTTGAGCCAGAGATCACTTGGCCGGGTCAGGCAGGGAGAAGTCAGCCGCAGACGAGGAGAACGCTTGTATACCTCTCAGCCTGAGGGAGCCGTCCAGCCACCCGCTGCAGCGGGTAGGAGTCGGCCGTGGGACATACAAAAGGGGGCATGATTATGAGGTTGGGACGTTTCCCAAGCCTGCACAAAAAGAAGTTGCACTGTGCCCGAGGTGGTGTCACTGAGAAGCTCACCTGGAGTCAGGATCCGTTAATGATGAGTGATTATGAGCTTGTAATGTTTATTTAAGTAATTACTCAATTTAACGGTTGGTATGATTGATTCATTTCTTCTTAATAAGTAATTACTATTTAATGAAATGATGCCGCGTATGTCATCACCGTGACATGGGCATACATCATCGCCAATGTATCAAAGCGGAGTTGGGGGGTTTAGTCACCCAGGGGTGTGATAGTTCAGGAGGAGTTTCTCCAAGAAGGAGTGCCGCAATTACACTCAAACGCCCATTAAAGGACTTTGTATGATTGAAGAAACTCTGCATTTTACCAGCGTACGATAGCGCAGTTATCCGTGTGGTTGAATGATAAAAAAAAAGAACATTTTACTCACGTTCTGTTGTGGTGTGTGGGTGTCCTGTGATCATCAGTGTTTTCGCAGCGCATCCAGCTTTCATTGGACTCGGGTGAGAGTTCAGAGAAAGGGTCAGTGGGCTTCACCGTCTGAACCTTAGCTATCGATTTGTTTTCAGATCAGTCAAAGATCGCGGTGTCAGCGCAAGGCAGCATTTTCATCCAAATTGAAACTGCATGGGAATGAGGTAGCACACAATCTGACTCCGTGTGGGGTGAGTTTAAATAAAGACACAGAGTTAGATAGATAGATGGATAGATGGATAGATAGATAGATAGATAGATAGATAGATAGATAGATAGATAGATAGATAGATAGATAGATAGATAGATAGATAGATAGATAGATAGATAGATCTGCACGTAAAACCAAACAAACCAAACTGTGGTTTTGCTGAGCAGAGAACTGCACAGGCACCTATAATCTACATGTATCTCCGTTGTCTTCCTCTCCTTTTCTTCATAGATAGATAGGAAGACTCATAATGGACAGACTGGGGAGTGGAGAATGGAAATAGAAATGTCAGCTCGCATTGAATTGTATAATGTGATGCTCACAGGCTGGGGTGACTCGCTGTGGTGCTCGGTTATCCTGTGCCCGCTTCAGTTCACCGTGGGGTGGACGCGACTCATTGTCCAAGATTCCCTGCAGCTTGGACAGCCTCTTCTTCTCTGGCGCGTCTGTTACTGAGCCCGGCTCCTCACCCATCATGTCACCGGTCTTGTGGATCAATTGGTTGAGCCTGGTGGTGTCAGGTGCCCCGAGGCTGCTGCCCGGCACACAGCAGCATGGGGGCAAACGCATGCTGGTATAAAATTGTCAGTATTGTCTGGCAGATGCTTAAGGACTTTCAGCTAGCTCAACCAATGCAATTTGGTCTGTCTTGAGTGAGGCAGCGGTCTAATTTTTTTCCAGTTTCTTGCACACATGCACTTAGGACGGAAGCAACAAGGTAGTGGTGCTCCCACTGACTTTAAGGACGGAAGCAGAAGCCAGCAGCACCTCAGTGCTACTCAAGGTCTCAGTGAGAGCCAGCGGTAAAACAGCATAAAAGAAGGTAGTGTGCCCTCCCCTGAAGGGCTCTGTGGTAGCCACCCTGGTGTTGCTCGTTAACAGAACAAACTAAGAAAAAGTGGGAGAGAAACAGAAAATGCAGCGTTTTGTTGTTTCTGTCTTATGCATCTAGTATGCATCAGGGTTTACCCTATCACTTTGTTACGGTTAACCCCAACCCTAACCCTTTTACAACCCTATGTATATAAAAAATTGTGAAACAGAAATTTCTCATGGCTGAGACCAAATTGTGTGTTGCCTGATCAATTATTGTGGCACCTTTTCAGCATCAGAATCAGAAATATGTATTGATTCCAGAGGGAATTAACAGTCGCCGCAGAACCAATTCAGTACTGTAATAGAAAGGGAAAAGAGAAGATCAATAAATGAATGGACAAATTGAGTGGATGGAAATACATAAATAGAACCAAGTATGAACGCGAAGTCCGGTAATCCCTTTGTTTATCTCAAGTGTACCGTCATACAAAAAGGGGCAGAATCGCACCATGATGAGTCCTTGGGACATCTGGGCGGGATAAGTCTCCAGCTGAAGGTGCTCTTGTCCCTGGACAGCACCATGGAGTGGACAGGCTTCTTTGTCCATGTTTGCCTGCAGCTTGGACGGCATCCTCCTCTCTGACACTGCCGACCGAGCCAAAACAAAACAACAGATGCTCTAAAACCAGCAGCTTTGTCATGTCGCCATGATTAAATCACATTTATTTTGCCATTGAATGCTGGATCGCAAACAGTGAGAATATCAGTAGAAATTCAGATGTTGTTGCGGCCAATATGGTAGTGACTGTTAATTTCTTTGCAATTCAACTGTTTGACAAGTGAAAGGTTAAAGTGACATGTACGACCGAGCGGTGACACATACTGGTTTGTAGGACAGACTTATAGCAGAGCTCTGTGGAAGAATAATTCAACAACATGAGAGTTTATATACAGACGGAAACCAAGTAAATGTGATTTGTACACTGGGTAGAACACTTGCTGTAAGGAAACCTTGACCTGAGCTTCACGCTGGTATAAATCAAGCACCGATTTTATGCCCGTCTATGCACACACAGCTGATTCAACATGGTTCCTGCTGATAACTCAGTCAGTCTCATCAATTTTAGAGGACAGTTTACGTGAAGAGGACTTCTTTTTTCATTTCAAACCAGCACATTGTTATGGCTGCCCCACTCATATTACACAATTCCAGGTATCAAATGGAATCTGCAGGAGGGATTGGAATGATTGTAAATCCACTCTTCGCTTTAGGTCCCAGGGGGGAATTGAATAATTGATGGAAACTGCTTAAGTTGACAATTGTTGAGGTGCTCAGCATCACTCACTGTCTCCTACTTTCACGTAGAACCATTTAGAATTCACAACATACCTCAAGCACCTTTTTTTTTACTCTTTACAGAAAATAGCTACACTGAGCTGGGCAAAGAATTATGAAGAAGAAGAGCAGTCAGCTATGTCTTTAACAAAGCTGGTGCATGGCCGTACGCAAGGAAATGCACAGTGTTCATATATCTTGGAGGAGAGCGGATACAGTGAGACCTACTTCAACAACACGCACACAAGCTGTAACTTATATTGAAATGCAGCGAGGATAGTAAATGGAAGTTTTCTTTTTGTTTTCCCTTTCCGTCTTTTGTTTTTGTCTGGGGTTATTCAAACTGTGAAAAAGGTAGCAGGACCTAAGTAACAGTGGCAAAACAACAGGAACCATTAAATATCTGCACAATGCTGCCACCCTCAAACTCCTCAATTGTCCCATCCAGGTAGACTCATATGGTGTGTGAGACAATGTCACAGCGTCGCTGTTAATGCATTTTCGGAACTCCTATACAGAGAGGAAAGGACAGCTGTAAGGACGGTGCGTGTTGCATGAGCGGGTGTGTCTGTGTTTGTAATCTCAAAAGAATTATTCATATCACAGCAGATAATGGTGCAGACTTTCAATTCAGGAGGTTGTTTGGAGGAATTCGGTGTCCACAATGTGTTTGATATTTTGGATTTTTTTCTGAAGACAGGATTAGGGAGAAAGGGGGAAGAATAAAAGCAAAGATACCAGCTCACATCTTCACTTTCACAAGATTGAATGTGTCAACACAAGAGTGGATCAAAGGCGGTGAGTAACAAAAAGTCCTGCAAGCTGATTTGTAGATGCCCAACTCAAAGTCAAACCACACTGGTACTCTGTGTCCTTAAATGCACTTTAAAACCTTGAGCGCACCGCAATTAACGAAAGAAATAGTCTTTTTCAAATGTCATGGCCTTAATGAGTGATATTCTATATTGATTAATTGAGGTGTGTTGGTCAGAATATGCTGCTTCCATGACCGTCTCTGTTTTAATCACAGTGAGCTTAAATATTCTGCAGGGTTCACAATCACTTTTTACGTCCACGTCTGCTTTAAAAGTAAGAGTTATAATCCTCAAAATTTAGATGTAATCTCAGTATATATTACGTACGTGGTAATGAAATATGGTGTAATATGATGGAAATAAGCATTGCAGTTGTGCTGCTGCATCAGGACAACATGAAATGTCTGAGATTCTGAGAGCTGCATGGCGTTTTATTTCATGTAAGTTTCTACAGGGAACAACATATGAAGAATAACTTTGAAGGAGTTGAGTCTTTCATCAAATAGCATATATTAATGCAAGGCTGAGAGTCAGCTTGACGTCACAAGGAGTCAATCCAAAGCATTAAATGCACAAAGACCACACTCACCACATATAGATCTTCCTGATTGACCGCTGGTTTCAGCCACTTCATCTCAAGACTTCTTAGGACTGTTGCGAACATAATCTAATACCTTATTCACATTCATCTTTGATGTAGGCCTGTTTCTTAGTGCCACTGTGGGCTGCAGTTTTATCACATATGGCATTGTTTTCTTCAATACATCTAGATGCACTGCCATAGGAATTTGCTAAGTTGTTTATCATGACATTCAAAGTATAGAAAAATTGCTACATGTACTCTGCCAGCATCATTGGCTCCAACCTCCTGTCATATTAGATGCAATAAATCACAAAGTCTGAGCAATCAACTTATGAATCGCTGTTTCGCAAACAACTGCCAGCTTTCAAAAAAGTTTCATGTGCTCTCCTTTTTCAGTCCCTGTAAGTGTGTGTGTGTGTGTGTGCCCGCTCAGGAACAGGACAATTTGGATAAATGACTCAGTGCTCAGTGATTACGACTATCAAACTTTGAGTCAAGTGCATCAGGCGTGTACATTGCAAACAGAATTATTGAGAAATTTGTCGTCTCACTAAGCGATTCTGATCATGATCAGAGAAGTCTTGGATGAGGGGAAATGGAAGAGCCTCCAGTTGGCCGTCCCTCTACCAACTATATCACAGCCAAATGGCCTGAAACAAATGAGATGTGTGTGTTGGACAGAACTGCAGGGATGTCACACTCCCTCGCTCACCAATATGATGCAGTTGTTAGAGCCCAAGACAGAAAATGATGCTTGGAGGATCAATATAGAATACAGGCTTTCACGCTCACATTTTACGGGGTGAATTTACATCGGTCATCCCGATTTAATATGTCCTACTCTCTGCGTGGTGTTGTTTACGTGACTGTAATGAATGAGTTTAGAGTGGTTGAATCTGGCAAGTATTGAGTTGCTAATCGAGGTGATTGGCGGCGTAAACACATGCAAATAAAAGCCTGAAAAACTCGGTGAAGCTGAAACATTGAAAAGCCGTGAAATGTGGGACCCGCTCCCTGCTCCACCAGGCCCAGGCACTAACAGCGTTAGTGTGTAGCTGAGGTTTAAATTTAAAAAAAAAAACTAAACAACATAATTTTTCACGTGCTCCCTTTAAAATGTGATAAATATTAATGATAGATATTATATATGTGTGTATAATTCATTGACCATTTGCATGACAACATTATTGGCATATCATCAGTATTAGTGGAGCGCTAATAAAGAAAGTTGTGATTTAATGTTGTGCCTTGAGATGAGAAATACACGAGATTTGTTTGTGAGCAGCCCTAAATTTTACACAGATTTGTTATTTCAAGTCGCTGTTGTCCTTAGTGGCGTATAGCTGAAGTCATCAGTCAGACGATCCAGGATGAATATGCACCATATGTGCAGGAATGAGTACAAAATAAACAAACATTTGGATAAATGGAAGGTGTCATTGTCACAACAGTGACAGTGTGATGCATTTGGAGGCTGCCCATGAAAGAATACCCTCAAGACATGTGCCATGGAGTTTGCTCGTATCATCCCTTCCTGTGTCTCACATATTTTGTACCTGTTCACCCAAATTCCAAAGTCTCAAAACACGTCATGTCCTTGTCCACTGTATTGTCTCCCTTCGTCATGTTGGTACTAATTGTTTTTGTCTTATTCTTGAGGAAAAAAGAAAAGAATCACAAATAAATCTCCCACTTAAGATCCTTTCAGGGGTTCTGGGGTGAAATCTTTATATTATCTTCTTCATAGATGTTTTGTTATTTCCATAAATCTCCTGTTCTTCACTCAACTCAAAATTTATAGCTCATTCAGTGTCGACTTCTCGACTCGGATTCAGTGATCTAACAGTTTAAACACAACCACCCACTAATAGAGAGGGAGCATTCACATCAGTAGTTCTGGAAACTTGCCGCGTGTGTCTCCAGTTGCAGTTTTCTTGAGCTGTGCGTAACCTCAGACCTCCAAATGCAAACAAAGATGAGCTTTTCAGGCAATGCGATCTCCGACCGTAACATATTACAGATTGCTGCGAGGGGCGCGCCGCTGTTGTGAAGAAATCGCGGGTCTCTGACTTTTAATCGGAGGTCACACACGCTAAACAAGGCATCAGAAACGTCAACTTGAAGGTCTTGGCTTCAGTATGAGAGTTTTTTAGCAGATGTACTGTAGTGCCTGTATCTACCGAAGTGCTGCGGCTCCTGTGCTCATCATTTTCTACGTTTCAGGAGCAGATGTGGCGACTTCCGCTACTGAGTGTCTGACACCTGTACAATTGGAAGCTTTATCTCTTGTAGGCTTACTCTGCCTTTTGCAATGGCCTCTTAATGTACCATCCTGAGTGGAATTATCTTCTCAGTGTCAGCTAAATTAAGCCGATGCTATTGTTGGTTTGCTTGTTTGTTATACTCTGTCTTGGAGGACGTGTGTGTTGGACAGAGAGTGTGAGGCTCCTTCTTTGTACTGGAGGGTGGTGTGGGGGCATCATGGATCAGACTAACTATCTAATTAGCATGCTCAGTGAGACAACAATTTTACTATCCAGCATTGGGCAAAAATACATCATAGCAAATGCAAAATACTGGCTAACAACCGTGCCAATGCTCCCAAAGTACTCAGTTGTCATTTTTGAAATTAGCTGTTGCTTAGCAGCAGACTCGATACAGTGAATTTATGATATGATAAGGTGCATTTATTTGAGGGTAACGTTTTGAAATGGCAAAAGCTGAATGAATGGTTATATTCATAAAACAATAAGGCGCCACTGATCCATTATGATCTCCTCAAGCTTTCTACAGGCAAACGGGAGCAACTCCATCTCGCCCTCATCAAATATTCATAAAAGAGTCGTTACATATTGCCCGCCACGAGCAGGTAATCCTACACAGTTTTTACCCGCACAAAAACTTCTCTTAGTTTCCATTCATTCCTCCTCCACCCTTTTCCCTCTGTCGCTCACATCACACTGATATGTTTGGAGAGACTGGGAAGAAATCCGCACTATGAAGTAACATGAGTTTTTAATAGATACGTAGATAAATAAATAAATACCGAAAGCTTCATGTCACATAAGACACATCATACACCATAATCACAAGAATCAATGAACAAGAAGAGATCTGCCCGTGCTTTGTCGTCGTTTCGCTGAGGGAGGCGGGCGTCACGCACTGTGGTTTCGTCATTTATTTCCTCGCAGCTCCTCACTTCCGTGGGAGCAGATTGGATGCAACAGTTCCACCGAGCAAACACCAGATAGCATGTGACATTTATTCAGAAGCACTGCGGTGTGAAGGTTATCGGTGGAATTTCTTCCTCTGCTTCTTTTCTTTTCTTTTTTTTTTTTTTTGGCGTGTACCATATCTGATGACTTTCTCCGCAGTAAGTCTTCCATTTGATTTGAGAAGCATGTGCCCTCTTGTATTTGGATATCAGCTCAGTTCTGTCTCACTAGACTGGCAAATGGCTTGCGTGGCCACATCCCACAGTGTCATCGCAGTGGTGTGATGATTTCATATATTGGTTTTGCTATGTTTAATGAAATGTTTTGAGTCTAAGAGCAAGGAATAAGGAACGGCAAGGGGAGGAAGGCAAGATTGAGAAATGTTTGATTGAAATGATACCTTGAAGAATTCACAACAATCTCCGACACATTTCACCGCTGTGTCAAATAGCAGTACAAGTTCTGGCCAGACATATCGCTTGTGTTTACAATGAGAACAAAGTCAGACTTTTTTGTTTGTTTTTCCCGTGGATGGAACAACTCTGAAAACCAAAGAAACAGACAAATCAGGTCTGCATAGAGGATGTGCTGATCATTCAGAGTAAAACTGTGCCCCCTCAAACTGGCTGATCTGGGACTACATCCCACCCTCTGCGACTGGCTCCAGGACTTCCTGACGGGCAGGCCCCAGTCTGTCAGAATTGGGAACAGGACCTCTTCCAGCATCACTATGAACATGGGGACCCCACAGGGCTGTGTCCTCAGCCCCATCCTCTACACCCTGTTCACCCATGACTGTGTCGCCTCCCACCCAGACAACACCATCCTGAAGTTCGCTGACGACACCGCAGTGATAGGACGCATCACTGGCGGGGACGAGACGGCCTACAGGATGGAGGTGGACAGTCTGGTGAAATTGTGTGAGGACAACAACCTCACCCAGAACGCAGACAAGACGAAAGAGATGATAGTGGACATGAGGAGGAAAATGGGACCTCATGGGCCACGGTTTATCCGTGATCTTGAAGTGGAGAGGGTGAGCAGCTTCAAATACTTGGGGGTCCACGTGAGTGATGACCTCACCTGGACACAGAACACCACACACCACATATGCCGGGAACGTTACGGGAACATTACGACCACTAGCAGACCGTCTTTATCTATTATCCCTCTATCTTATTCTTGTGTTTCCTTACGCGCGGCATCCAGTGCAGGGCAGCAAAGTAAGAATTTCATTGTGCAGGGAAACTTGTTTCTATTCTGTGCAAATGACAATGATAAACTTTGAATCCTTGAATCCTTTGAATCATGGGTTTGCCAAGCTGACATTATAGTTTGTGGAGGTTATCGGTAATTCTCTGTATCACACCTTTCATAGTGACAATACTGCTTTCAGTTAGAGAGTCTGATAGTTTTGGAGGAGAAATGACATTATTTTGATAAGAAACAGCCGTTGGCAGGATGCAAAAGGTGTCCAAGACACTGACAAGCAGGTCTGGTGTTACATAGCCAAGAGAAAAGTCCTGAAATTTACAGTCTCACTGACAGCAACGCATGTCATACAGCAGGTACTGATACACAAGAGGGGTAATCACTTTAATCGTTAATCAAAATAATAATCATCATTTGATAATCATCATGGTTATTATCATTATGTTATGCGCAGCAGCGGTAATCTGTTGTGGTCTCTATGCAGTTGCAAACACAAATGCTTAATTCATTCTAGTGTACAAACCTCACCAGCCATATTTCATATAGTACAGATATTGTTAGACAGTTAATTAGTACATTTCGGGACAAGGTCCAGCGGACCTTGTCCTTGCCTGCCCACCCTGTATTACCTCGTACGGTGCCAGTGATGTATCTACAAGGATAATGGACTATAAACGAAACAACGTCTGTCTCCACGCCTCACGTCTATCATTCTACAAACTACCCACCTTTTGAGTACATATTCCTCCACTCTCCACCACAAGGGACACATTTATTGTTTATTTCCTGGCTACGCCAGCTGATTTTCCATCCCATCGCCCCAACATGATAAATACTTGGGGTCCTCTGGCACTTCACCAGGACCAAAGAAACAGGTGATGAGGAGCAAAACACCTCCAAGCACCAACAAAGTCGAACTCCCAGCAAAGGCAGCATGCTCCACCAGCCAAAGATACTGTGCATCTTATTATGAAATCTGAATTGCAAAACTGTAAAATGCTTTGTCATGTTATGCTACCTTGTTTGTATTCACTTGAAATGATTGGAATAAACAAAAAGGAGGAATGAATGAATTAGTTTGAGGAGTGGCTGCACCTGCACCATCGCCTGCTTACAGGCCTACAGGCCTGACAAAGCCTCTACTCAGTGTGTTTGTCTAATTTCGATTAAAGGAGCTGCTTTTAGTCATCAACCACATTCCTAATCTATGGGAAAAGCTGTTTGTCCAAGATAAACGCCATATTTATTCAACCAAGGCACAAACTGCACCGCATCTGGGATATTTCTGCTGCTGACCTGGGGCGGAAAAATTGCCACAGTCTGACAACACCAGTGCAATTTATTCTCTCAGAATTTCACACTAAACACAACTTAATTTGTTGGTCCAACAACTATCCTAATTCACCTGTCCTGGAGAAGTTCCATTTCACATTTCATTGTTTACTCTGTATCGCTGTGACTTTAGAGACGATAATTAGAGACAGTGATTTCAGTTAACTAGAAGCATTCTCAAGTTGCGATAACTACAAAAATGTTTTTTATGTTTAAGTTTTGTTTTTGTGATTTTGATTATCAGTTGAAATGCAAGAGAGAATTTGAGTAAATACAACAGGTGAAACCTATGATCACAACGTGATTTATTTATCATTCAAAAACTCAGGGCTGGAAGTTTTTGGATATTGCTGACAATAAATTGTTTTTTCTTGACCTTTGTCTACTTGAACAGGAATTGCTATAATTCGTATCTATTCTTGGATCAATAAAGTTCTTCTGAATCTGCCTCTGATTGATTTAGCGGTGAAAGAGGAGATGCGTGTGTTGAAGCTATTAGCGATGTGCAGACTGAGTGTACACAACAAAGAGGTTCTATGCTGTTGAGCAGTGGGAAGTGACGTCCACACGCACCATCACTTCCCACTCAGATTCTGTGCTGCAGATTTATCACCTGATGCTTCACTGTCAGCAGTTCTATACCTTGTAATTACTTTCATTTCTCTCTTCACTGATCAGATTTGCCTTTTAGTTTTTGCTGCTTAAGTGATTTGATTTAAATTCTGGCATGCACATGTGGTTATTAACAAGTTACATTGACTTGAGTGACTTATTGAAACAATAATTAATGAAAATTGTAGAAACAATGATAACTACCATTAAATGAAAATTAACGATGTAAATGTGTTTTTCTTCTTCTTAAGAAAATACAACAGCGCTTAGCTTTTGAAAAAAAAAATATCACTAATACAATTACATACAATCACATACATGTAAACAAATGACCAATGAATGTGCATGTTGCCTGCACATACACGTGTCCATGCAAATATTGGCTCAGCGGACCATTTATTCACTAAAGCAAGTGATGGCGGGGCTGCACTTTCTAAAAACACTGGCATAGCAGGCAGGGAGCCAAGCTGCACAGCAGCTGCAGTGATTTGTTCAATGTCACTTCTCAAAGTGGGGCCTGGAATCAAAACAACAACTTTCACATTCTTAGATGGACAATCGATCAATCAATCAATCCCTTGAGCCAGTGTAACATCTATTCAAGGGAGGGACAAACAATACAAAATTCAAATAGCACTTTTCTGTGTGAAATACCCCCTTGTGACATATTTGACAATATCTACACGTGTGAGTGTGTGCGCTCGTATGCGCATTTGTGTGTGTGTGTGTGTGTGTGTGTGTGTGCAAACATCGACATAGATGAACATCTTGTGTGTTTATGTGTGGCTGAGTATGTATGACAGATAATGTTCTTCAGATCAGCTCATACCATCAACATGAGTTAATGCATCTCGTAATGACAAAAAATAAGTGCAGGACATTGTAAGGAACCTTGCCAGTGTGTTTCAATTGTAGTGAGGTGGCAACAACCTTAAAAACAAAAAAAGCCATAACTCTGCACACCTGTTCTACCCTCCAATACCTTGTGAGCCATAATAGCCCACTAACAGATTGCACATGAGAGCAGCTAATTCACAAACACTATATGAATTACACGTAACCCCTCTTCACTCAGCGGTTGAGTAATCTGGAGAGATAAAGAAACATAATTTTGTAAAGGTCATGGTAGGGAGAAGACCCGATAGCAACACGGAGACTGGATGTGAAAGTGTTCAGTTCAATGTTCAGTCACTTTCATCCAGCTGGTCCAAAGGTCAAGGCACAGAGAGGAAAAGCAGAATCAGGCACAGGATTGCGGAAGGCTGGAATCGAGAGGCAGAGGCATCACTAAGAGGCAGGCAACAATGAGGAAATGCAAGAGAGCTTCAACCCACGGTAGCTAAGATAAATTTGGTCAGGCAAGTGGGCACAAATGTCCATTTGAACGAGACACAGGTGAGAGTATTCGCGACTCTGGCCTCTATGGTGGACCGTGTAAGGCCTGCAATAAATGAGTCTAGGTTGTCAGGGACTTGTGGCAGGTTAGTGGGGAGCAGGAATTCGAATGATGTCGGCCATTCCTCTGTACCACCCTGGTGATATGGAGGAAGCCAATCCCACCCTACCTCCAACTGCAGTGACATCTTCATACCACGGCGTGCATTTAAGGAATGGGGACCTCCAACTCAAGATCTGGGAACAGCAGGGATCGATACCATCAACTTGTCAAAACGGGGACGTGCCCATGACCCAGTTTTAGACATTGTTGATCTTCTCTGGATCCATTGGGATCTACCCTGAAGAGAAAATGAACCTCAGAGAAGAAACTGGGTGCTGGTGAAAGTGACATTTTATCATCTGAGCAAATAATCTGTAGTGGAGCAGTCTCTTCAGAACATGGTGGGCATGGTGGTTAATAAACAAATAGACAAATATAACTAATAGATCATTAACAAGATCCTGAAAGACAGCAGTGGCATTTGTATGTCCGAACACCATAGCCAATGACTTGTAATGTCCACTTGTCATGTTAATTGCTGTCCTCCACTCGTTGGCATGAAGGTTGGCAATGCGAATATCCAATGTGGTGAAGATAAGGGCATCTTGAAAGAGTATGAACGCAGACAAGATCAAAGCCAGAGGGTACGTACTCTTAATCATTATGTCATTATGTCTGTGATAGTAAATATTTGGACAGAGGGCTTGTACTTCTCAATGAAGAAAAGTCCACCTGGGCTCAATGCCGGGCAAAACGGCCAAGCAAGGGCCAGGCATGCCAAAACATGCTGTCTGGAGAGGGCACCCTTCAAACCTGAGACAACTGGAGCAGTTTGCTCACAAGATATGGGCCAAAATACCTGTTGACAGTTGTAGAGGTCTCATTGACAGTTGTAGACATTGTTTGATCGCCAAAAAAGGCTGTGCTACAAAATACTAGGCTTAGGGAACCATCATTTTTGTCAAGGCCTGTTTCATTAGTTTGTTAATTAAATGATTCTGTTGAACCACAATTCATAAGCAATGTCTGATTGTCATTGGTTAACTTTCAGAAATCTTCATGTCTGGTTACATTTGTCAGTTGGTCATTTTAATGACCATTGTGGGTATCAACAACAAATCTGCTCACGTGTATATACGGTACACAGTGTCGCTCACATACTGTATTTTGTTTATTTACATATGTACATGTATATGTGTGTGTGTGTGTGCATGTGTGTGTGTGTGCTTATTGATTGCTTGATTTGCTTGTTAGTTAGTTAGTTAGTTAGTTAGTTAGTTAGTTAGTTAGTTAGTTAGTTAGTTAGTTAGTTTGGAGAGAGAGAGAGAGAGAGAGAGAGAGAGAGAGAGAGAGAGAGAGAGAGAGAGAGAATGAGAGAGATTCTGTTGCATTGGTGAGACAGAACTACACATGTAGTTCGAAGACGCAAATGAATGCTTTCTGTGATGAGATGAGACATCAGGGGAGTATGGAGATATATTTGATCTCTTGTCTTTAAAATGTGGTTAAAAATGTAACACCACTGTCCAGGTGTTCAATCTGAAATGTGCTCATGAAGCTGAGTTTCACAGAGAGGGACAGACAATGGGCTCCCTGTAAATCTGAGGCAAAATTTGCAAGTAGGTACTCGGAGAGTCAAACCTTTCTGTCCTCTGTTGCCATGGTGAGACAGAGCGGCGCTTTCTGTGCCTCAAAGCAGCCCATTAGTATGGCAGACCGGAGCGCCTGTTGCTCTTGCCCACACACCATTTCCAACCCTCTAAATAGGTGTTCCAGTGTTTGACACTGTCTGTGCACCCACCGGCCTGATTAACGTGGTTACTTAAGTTTTCCAAGACATGAAATTTGCACTGACAAGAGGGAGTAGCAGCGCTTATTCGTCAGAGGTACCTGCAAAGTTAAATGTGATTTTATGCGTTTGTGAATTCAATGTTCATGATAGTAACTGAGCCTCATATACAAAAGAAACTTGCAAAGTGCACTGCAAAAATAGATAAGATTCAAAACTACTTTGTCACATTCTTTGTAAAGAACCCTTGATATTTCAAGGCAGTTACAGTGTAGTCAACATACCAAACACAGAAAGAAAGAATTCATTTTGAGGTTGTTTTTTTTCAAGTTTGTTTTTCTTTGTCAAGAGTTACACAGAATTGCCATCCTGCAATAAAATTGGGGGAATTATTTCTCCACAATCTAAGACTGTAAGTCACAGAGCAATATGCCGCAACAGCAATGTCACCCCTGTTTAACACTTATCCAAGATTTGGACTTGTTAGCGCTGGATGGTTTGACTAATTTTCACTGTCACACTGTCAGATGCTGGAAATGCATGTTAAGTTTCGTGTGAAGATCTATTTCCAAGCACATCTGCCATGTTTGGATGCTTTTTCCCCATTGTGCTTCTGACGGCTGTTTATCTGTGTCTGTGGCCACTTGCTCAGATGGATGTTTTTTTGTTGTTTTTTTTCCTCATCCTCTCTGCCTCGCCCAGGTCCTCTCATCAAATCAACTGTTGTTCTCTCATTAGTACCACTGCCTTTGTGCTTGTGTTTTTTCCCTTCTGCTGTGTCAAATTTCTCATTCTTGGAGAGTGTGTTACACACCTGTTCCTGGCGGATGCTCTGCCCTTTATCTTAACTTTGTCTGTGCAATTTTTCTTCAAAGTTTGATTAGGTTTGATTAGTTTTTCCTCCAATTTTGCTGGCATTGCTTTGTTGTTATTGTTTTTATACCTTTGTTAATCACTTGAAGCTTTTGTCTTAACTCTGGTGGTGAACATATGTCTTAGATCTTCCTTGCTGTCGGTTGTCCCTGCAAGTTTTTGAATAAATTGATCAGTCAGTTGATATAACTCACTTTATCAACTTACTCATCTTGGTCTCTGCCACATAGTGGTGTAGAGGTTTGTTTTGGTCCCCGTATCAGTTGGTCCAAAGTGCCGTGGCTCAGTTCTTGGTTTTTCTTACTGTGTTGAAACAGTCCTTCACTTTGTTGTACAGTCCTGCACTTCTATGTATCTACCGCTGTCCTTGAGTGTTTCCTATTATTTGCTCAGCACTAGGTGCCCTTTCTTACTTGTATTCTTTCTGCCCAGTTGTGTCATTTGTCACCTGCCATGGCCCCTTTGGTCCATTCATCATGCCTGTCCTTGATACTCTTTCAGTACCACACTGAGTCAGGGCACAGCCTCTTTTAAAATCTAAACAATCTCAACTGCTGTGAGGTGACTGTAGTTGATACTTGTAAACACAAATAGCGAAGGATTTGTGTCCATAGCTTTGTGCCATTCTTTGCCACGATTGACTGGTTTCTTTCAGTCAAATCGTGAAAACTCACTTTTCAGTTTCAATAATAGGTTGTGCATTGAACCAGCAAAGATAAGAAAAGTGAGGTAAGAAACATGTACTTCTGTCCA
Organism: Carapus acus; assembly: GCA_900312935.1. Classification (NCBI taxonomy): domain Eukaryota; kingdom Metazoa; phylum Chordata; class Actinopteri; order Ophidiiformes; family Carapidae; genus Carapus; species Carapus acus. The sequence continues at coordinate 95,348 of OMPJ01008862.1, read as the reverse complement.
AAATACTCAACAACACTTAAAAGATAACATGACACGCGTGTGCCTGTGTGTGTATGTGTCTGTGAATGTATATATATGGATATATAGATGTCAATAGATATACCAGGGGATATGGATACAACAATATATCAATTAATGGAAAAACTATAAAAACAAAGTATCGGTATCCGTTTGAATGAGTCCTGATACCGATTGCTTTGATTCCTGTGGCAACACCACACAGTCTTACAAACTCAAACATCCGTGCCAACAGTTCCAGAGGGACATATTCAAATGTATGTAGGACAATTTCATGCATAGCCAAGGTGTTCGCTGTTAACTGCCGGCTATACTTTCAAATATCTGCCGGCTAAACTTTGATTGAGGACAAATCCTACTTAAAAAAGGTCAAGCTGGTTCGCGTATGTAAAAATACCTCAAAAGAGAATTAGAGGACAATGTAGAAAAAGGCGCCCAATGATAGCGAGACTGCGACGGTGTTCCACCGGGCCCCTGGGTACCAGCCCCAAGCAGACAATGACACCATCCAATTGATCTCACTCAGGCAACAATGTTATCATCGACTGGAAATATCAGAGTTGACCAAATGTCATGAGAGGGGAAATATGGAAAGTAAAACTTCCTCTTGAAAAGTGGGGAAGATTTCCCATTTCCAAAAATATAACCTCAGGGGCAGTGAAATAATTAATAGATAATCAACTGATGATACATTCTCTAGTGTCTTGAGTTGGACTGAAATGTAAAACCACAGTATTTGGTATTACTGCATTTTGAGAAGTATATTTCCTTTTTTTATTCCATTTTGCACTGGAACTTGGCACCTCGATGTCATTACACCATGTAAATTGCCGTAATGTCAATAAAAGAGTCCCGATTCCTGATCTAACAACAAAAAGAGGAATGTGGTGTTACTTGGACCTCTCTGATGGAACCAATATGGGCTATGCTAGGGTCCCTTGCTCAAGCCTGTAGTCTACAGGAACACACAACGCAACTCTCAAAACTTCACTGGAAAAATAATATGTTGACTATTTAGTGAAAAAGCAATGCCTCATCAAAACTTGAATGAATTAAGAATATCTGATGAAAACAATTAGAGCAGCAGAGAGTTGCACAGTTCAGAGCTTTGGGCCTCACTTTATAAGCAGTCTTCTCTCAGTTGAGTCATTCGATTAAATGTTAATACCAAAAAATATTGCGTGATGGGGCTTTGAATTAGTCCTCTTTGGCATAGAGCAACAACAGCAAAGGTGCTGACACTGGCACGGTCTTTCCTGGTTGGTTCACCGAAGCATTTGTTCAATTCCCAATTGGCTTGTTGATGGATGAATTCTTGTTTTGGATTTCTGTGCAGGCAGCATCATCATTATATTCTGCTTATTGATTCATGCGAAAGCCTGTTCCCAGTTCCATAATAAATCGTACACAGGTAGCAGGAAATCAAAGTTTAGGAACTGCATAAACGTATATTTTTACAATCACTGTCTTATCTTTTCCAAATCTTTCATTCTAAATGATCCCAATTAATATGACACTGATATATTCAGGTTGGTACTCGGTAGGTTTGGGCGACAGCTGCCCAGTATTGGAGCTTTTTAACGAATTTGAGAAATGCAACAATGCCCATCTGTCCTGCAATGTTTGAAACCACAAAGAGGTGACAGAGACATTAAAGCATCACTTGTACGAGGAGGGAGTTTTTCAATTTTTTGAGAAAACCAATACAAAAACAAAACACAATGTGTACACAGTGAACCAAAGATTTGCAGGTTGGAAATTGTGTCGTATGCATGACGTGTTTGAGGTCTGCAGGCAATGGCTGGTTTCTGAATTAATACTACATCTCACTCACTCACTCACTCACTCACTCACTCACTCACTCACTCACTCACTCACTCACTCACTCACTCACTCACTCACAAGAAACTGAGAATAATTCTGGGTCTGTTGCAAGAACATGCCTCGTCTGTGCGCATCATATTATGAACCTTTGCATCCTTTGAATCCTTTGCAACCTATCAGCATATCAAGAGCAATACAAATGTGAATGAATGACCTGAATTACGTTAAACTGACCATATGTGATGAAAAATTGCAACTTGTGCATTGATTGAATTGTTGTGGCAAATAGATTATATCCTAAATGCAGGTATATGGTTTTCCAAGCCCTGCGGACAAATTTTTCACTCGGAGGGAAATGTTACATTATGCTACAATGCTACAACCAGGTGATGACTGATGTTTGGAATTTATCGTATCCTGCTGTCTTAAGTCATCATAATTTCATCATTGCAAAGAACACAGAGAACACAGAGTATGGAAATTGTTTTATAGTAGTACAAACATAAGCCTTGCCTTTGTGGAATTTGATTGGACATTCAATGTGAAAAATATCTGAAGAGACAGGAGCACAGAAAAATTTTCCAAAGTGGACCTTAATGATTAAAGCCTTTCCTTTTCGTTTATGTTCCTTAGCATTTTTTTTCCATCTCAATATCATACGTGGACAAATAGTCACTGAAATTCATTGTGCATCTACAGGTAAATTGACACAACACATAAATGTATTCAGAAAGATAAGGTCAATTGTTTTGTTTTGTTTTGTTTTTGTTAAATTGGAATGATATATTAACTGGTTATTTTGTGACAGCTCGAGATGTTGTAATAAATAATGAAATTCCTGAATTTGTACAGTGCCACAACAGCCTTTTGAATTCATTTGTCTAAAAGCTAATTACACTCTCAGCATGTTTGGGACATGAATATAAATGCACTAATTCAAAATAACCTGCCAAAACATGCACAGGTGTATAATGTCAAAAATTAATTGCTATTTTGTGAAAGCCTTGACATTGCACATCACTCAACGTAAAAAGAACCAAAGGCCTCTGTCAGACATTTGGTAGGTGAGCCATGAGTTAAACATATAATGAATTTGTATAAAATTAACACAACGCCACTGTTCTGCTTGAACTGCCGCAGTGACAGCTTTCACTTGAGTCACACCTGTGATTCTGCCACTCTATGTTCCCCAACCTCGACTTTTCCACCGCTGTGCAGCAACATCTGTATGCAGCTGTGACAACATGCCGTCGTAGGAACAAGTCATTTCAGATAGTTCGGACCGAAATAAAGTGAACTAGCAATAAAAAGAGGACATCCGAAATAGGCGTGGCCATAGGGAAACTGTAGAACATATTCAGCTGAATATAATAATGCATGAGGCGAAGTAGAAAACAGAGCCTTGGATCTGTCATAATGAGCCACGGGTCATAACACACCTACAGTTTTCCAGAGGAGTGTTGCAATTGTACAGTGCGCCAAAAACCAAACACTTCTCTTCCCGTCTTTAATTTTAACCCTGGAGACCTGAGACGAGGCCTGTCCCACATGATCTAAGAGGTCTCAGCAGTTCACAGCAAAGCAGAATAACAAAGCCTGAAACTATCAGGGGCTTTGTAAACAAAGGGAAGTATTTTGTATGTGTGTAGGCCAATTATTTGGCATAAAGGAAGACAAAACAAAGAGCTGAGATACTCGGAGATGTAGTCAAGTCAACTGGTGTTCCTTTGGCTCGACATAGCGAAGACTGCAGCAGAACATAGTGGATTAAATGTAGTTTTCTAACAGTTTGGTCTGAGGAAGATGAGCAAATGCAAAACTTTTTCAAGTCTTGGCCAGGGCTGAGTCACAAACCAAACTTCAGAATTAGTAATTACATGAAAGATTCCATAATTGTCTTAACAGTTTTTGAAATTACTACTCTTACACTCGAAAGCGTGTTTTTAATTGTTCTTCCTTTGCCCTGAAAGCAATTATAGAAATTTTGTCGTTTTTCAATGCAACAAAATTTCTGCACAGCCGAATATTGATCATGCTTACAGTTGGGCCACAGTCCCCCTGCTGAAACGAAGGTACAAATGCATGTGTTGCCTGAATAATTGTGGCAAGAATTCTTTCTATTTTTTTGTCTTGTCTTGTTTTTTTGTCCAAAACACAAGCTAGGGGGAACATAAATAAACGTTGCATTGAGGAGAATAGTCTCCTGTGGTATTGGGCTGCACGTTTTGCCCATTCAGACATGTAATTATCTACAAACAGTCGCAGTCACCAATGTGTTTTGTCGATGTTGCGCACTGCTCACCGTCTTTGCAAGATTCATGAGATATGATTGTATTTCAGTGTTAACATTGCATATAGAGGTGAACACAAATACCACCAGTACCTTTACTGAGGAATGTTCAAAGTGGAAATCCTGCAGCTGTTGACAGAGAAAAAGAACGAGACTGTCACGTCCCTCTCCTCAGAAACAGAGCCTGTAGAGCACTTGCGAGCACATTTGTAAATCAAGTAGAGAAACCATCACAATGCCTGGCCTCATACTGTACTTAAGGACACATTTGGGACTTGAAACAGTCTGCCTGGCTGCCTGAGTGGCACCTCCTCAGTATCACCGTCTGATGGATGGCTTCATCGTATCGTGGTGTTCAGCTCCTTTCTACATGTTGTACAGTCCCTTCCGTGGGCCCAAGTGTTGTGTTAGATTAATGTGCAGTAGCATCAATTACTTGTAATTGACTCTTACTGCCTTCCATTTCTGTTTATTTGTGTCTGTGCTCTTTCTTACTGTCAACATGTTGAGTTTATCACTTGATAGACACACTACACCAATCATTTAACTCCTAATGCGTCTTTTTACGTAAACGTCAAAAGAGCAAACCTGGGAAATACAAATTACACATAATTTACAAGAAATCATGCTCTAGAAAACTGGTCCATATTTTCAGATAAACTCTGTGCCCCTCAGCATTAACAAACCCCTTAATTGAAATATCCTAATATAGACGAAAAGCTCCCCAAGGACGCACTGCTATCCCATAAAATCCCTGTATCCCTAAAATGCCTCATAAAGATGCCAACTGAGTAAAACCAAGCACTTTTTTTTTGTTGTTGTTGATGTTGCGCCATCACAAAGATCGACTTAAAAGGGGCCTGCACACCCAGAGAATGTAATCAACTCTTTTCTTGTCCTCCCTATCTGTCACGACTCATCCCTGTCACATGACTGGAGTGAGGTTGTGATTTGTCAAAATGCAGCTCACCTCATTTTCACTCTGCTTATAGCTCCGGCAATAATTAGTAAAAAAAAAAAAAAAACAGTAACGGCAGTAAAACTGCATAATTAAGCACATGAAACTTGTGATGACTGACGTAGAGGCGTCAAATCCGCTTGTCTGCTAGTTCGTGAGGTCACAAATTTGCCAAACAGGATGGAGAAAGAAAGATACAAATTTGCCAGAACTGATTTGCATAGAATCTCTGCCTACACGCGAGAAAAATCCATTGCAGGAATCATTTGTTCAGCATAATTTACAAGGATCCTCACTTTCACAGCAATACCGCAGGCCGGAATACTTTGCATACATTCAGTGTGCAATTTGCCATATTTTTGACTGTGTGCTTACATTTCTCTGGCCCATGGTGGATATCTGGCACTGTGATCTCGTGCCTCGCAGAAAGTGTAGTAATAGTGTTTGTTCCCTCTCTGCCATCCTCCCTTTAACGGACACATTTTTTTTCGTTGTTTTAACCACTGTGACCAATAATTGGATTCATTCCTGGTATGCGTCCAGTAATTTGCCATCCTATGAAGCTATTGATGGAGTGGATATGGAGATACACGGCGTGGATGGCAGGGGGAGAAAATATGTGTAATCAAAGAAGATGTCATTTCATCTCGCGCATGTGACCAAATCCACGAGTTGTGTACTTGAAAACGATGGCGTTCGCAGCTGTCATTCAGCCCTTTTCATGCTATTCTTAACGCAAAATAATGAGATGCGCATGTCAGCGTAAAGCCCACTGATGGCATGTCAGACAAATCGGGGGTGTGGTGTGTGTTGCGTGGAAGGAGAGCAGTCAGGAGTGGTACGAATGTGATGAGAGACAGACAAAATCACCTGCATCTCTCCTAAGAGACACTAAGGAAGTTGTTTGCGTTCTAAACGCTACGCACATTAATGTCTCACGCCGACTCTGTGGCATTCTTTGCAGGGTGTTTGGATTGTGAACTGCCTGTTTCCTCATTATCTCATCGGGTTTTGCGCCCAGTCAGGTATGTGAATATAGTACGCTGGCACGTGAAGGAGAAGAATCATGGCAGACAAACCGAAACGCCGCTTTCATTTGTTGCCACCGCGACACAAATTAATTGTCTATTTTTAGCGTTGTTGCATTCTGTTGACTCACCACTTTGTCTCGTCCTGCTCACCTGCTGGGGATGAGCGAGAGAACGAGTGGGCGCGCGGGTTTGCCGGGGGCGGTCCGACAGGGACCATCTAATGTCTCAGATGAATGTTTTTCATTTTCTCTGCCTGCATCGGTCACAAGAGTCATTGTCAATTTTGGCTGATCTCCAGATCTCCCGCTCTGATTGGAAAGAAGTCCTCGCGAGTTCCTCTCTTATGGCAGCCATCGTTTCACCTCCTGCCCAGAAAATGCCACGTTTACAGATGGAGGGCACTCCACAGTCAAGGCACGTTGTGAGAATCGTTACGGGAGGGGACGGGGGAGAAGTAAGAGATAGACAGATGTGAGGAAACAGACAGATGAGGCAAGGAATGATTGAAATGTTCGGGATGGAGGGAAAATGATGAAATGGTGGCGGCGTGGTGAGTCTGACAGAACTTTGGGAGCAAGTGAGGAAATGGGACCATATAATATGTTTGGATGTGTTCTCTTTGGCCTTGTACAGGCTAGGAAAGAAAGAAAAACAAGTCACTGTGCCTTGTCGTCACCTTGTCAGGTGTTAGCTTTTCTATTTTCACACAGTCAGTAACGTCCTGTTTGGCACGTTAGTTGCATTCATCCGCTAAGACTCACTGCTATCTCGGCAGCTAAATACTGTTTATGTAGGCAGACTGAATCTCTACAATATGGTGACGTATTTAGAACCGTACAGATTGAACTACGCCAGTTGTGTGGCCACCAACCAAGACACTGGTGGTTCACCGTCAGGTTCACTAACTTCTTGCATGATGAAGTGAATCCAAGTTGGACTACAGCACTCCAGTTGCGTCAAAGCCTGAAATTGCGACTTACGGCTGAGAAATCATCCACAGAGCCAAGCACTGGGATTATTGCTATACCTTAGTCTTACACAAGCATATTTCTTTTGTGTCTTCTGAGCTATTTTCTTAAGCTATTTTCCATCCTAATGCATTGTACGCTGGGGGCTATTTGATATCATATGTGACATTTGTTTCTACTCCTCACAGTTTTTCACCCTCATGCCAACATTTCTTTCAGTGACAGGAGAAGTTTTCTGCATGGGCTATGGAGCTGCTGATCACCCCTACTGCAAGCGAGGAAAACAAAGAGTATGCAATATGTCTGAGGAGGGAGTTTGGCCTGTGTGTCGTTGTGCAGGATGAGGGACTGTGTGCATAGCGCAGCCCCGCCAGCATTGTGCGAAGGGGTTAATGTGAGGTCACTGTGATGTGCTTGGATTGAGGTGTGATATATTTATACTTTGCCATTTTTTCCACCTAAGTTTAAATGTTTTTGGGCAGAGACCAAATAAAGAAAACACAAGTTATATAAAAAAAAAAACACTAACTCAACCGGACCAATATTCTACTCAGACGTGTTACATTCTCTGCACTAGCTGCCAATAAAATTGAGAATAGAATTTAAGATCCTTCTCCTCACTTACAAGACGCTTGATAATCAAGCACCATCATACCTTAAAGAGCTGATTGCGCCTTATAATCCAACCAGGGCTATGCGATCCGAAAGCGCAGTGTTATTGATGACCCCTAAAATCAGTAAGAGTAGAATAGGGGGCAGAGCCTTTAGCTCTCAGGCGTGCGTCCTGTGGAACCATCTTCCAGCTTCGGTCCAGGGGGTGGATACCTTCACTGCTTTTAAGAGTGGGCTAAAAGCTTTCCTTTTCGAGAAAGGTTACAGTTAGACAAAACCATGCGACTAGAATTAGATGACGCACTGAGCTTTCCTCTCCTCCTCTTCCTCGATCTCCTCTCCCTCTCCGCCTCACTTGCACCCATCCACCCTTACCTTCATCCTTGTTTCGTAAATGCATGTTACTAATTGGGCTACTTCCCCACAGTGTTGTCTTGTGCTTTGTTAACCCATGGCTGGCAGTTAGAACATCAGAGACCATCGGTCAGAGACCGTTAGAACATCACCAGTGATGACGGACCTCCAAACATCTGGGTCCTTCCCTACACCTGTGCATCCCTACACCTGTCTCTGTCTCTCTCTGCCTCTCTCTCTATCTCTCTCTCTCTCAACCCAACCGGTCAAGGCAGTTGGCCGCTTACCTGCACCCTGGCCAGCCCGAGGTGTCTTCCCCATTATGGAAGTTTTTCCTCGCAACTGTTGCTAATGGGGGACCTGTTGGGTCTCTGTGTGTCCAACCCATAGACCTTGACTGTTTACATGCTGTTTACATACCTACTCCATTCTGTAAAGCGCCTTGAGATAAGTCCCATTATGATTCAGCGCTATGCAAATTGAATTGACTTGACATGACTAGATGTGAAGAGACTCTATGAATTACATAACATAACTCCACAAAGAACATGAGCCAGAGCACTTTTGGATTCCAATGCCTTACAATGTAACACTGGCGGAAGAACATTAGCATGATTTGGAAAAAACAGAAGAACAAAATTCCTAACAGTTCAAAACATTCCAAATCCTAATTCCAAACCTCAGCCATAAGCTAAACCCTAAACAAACTGTCAGAGAAAACCACTTTCACAAAAAGGCAAGATTTTCATTGCTGTAACGTTTGCATGGCCAAGCTTGACTCACAGCTGAAAAAAACAATAGCGAGCACCTCGGTGAGTATTTATAAAGAATGTGCTCCATATTTTTCTATACTTAGTATACTGAATTCTAGCGAAAGGATGAAATTAAGGATTTGTGTTTTTTGATATGTTTGATTTAAGATGATGTACATCTTAAGAATCTGTTTCAATGTTTTTACAGGTATTCTAGCAATGTGAAAAATATTGGCAAAGCAATGCTCTCCGTGCTCGCCTACCGTAAACCGATCTTGTTTGTTGGAGAACTGATCTGTTCTTCAGCCTTGCATGTACTGCTGCCGCGAACATGATTCACTTGATTATATCAGTGTGTTAGTTTAATATGGTACATGTGTTTTAGTGAGGAGGAGGAGTCGTGGGTGGGAAATGTGGTTTTTAGGGTAATGGCATGTTGGATTTATGACTGTTATCAATAAAATGAGACAGCGAGCTTGTGCAGGAGTGGGACGTAAAAAATGGAGTGTTGGATGATGTATGTGGGCAATGCTGATATGGAGTAATAAAGAAATGAGAGAAATAGCGCATTAAGAAATATTACATGTTGTTACTGGAATTGCTATCAAGCACAGTAATCGACAAATTTCCTGTCGTTTTATTTGCCAAACTAGCATGCCATCATTCCAAAGCTGTTAAACACTACATTAACTTCAGCATTATGAAGTGTTTCCGCCTTCCAAAAACAATAACTTCAGAGTACCACGACCGGCTTTCAAGGGTGCAACTGGGCCAAACTCCCACTTGTCATCAACGCCTATCAAAATGTCAGAGAGCAGTCGAGACAAAAACGAAGGACACCAACTTTAGCGATGCAGCAAAACGTAAACCTTCTTACACACCTCCACTGGAAAGATGAATCATATTCACCTTCACGATCAATCTTAACAGCAGCTGAAAACCCGAAAAATCAGTGTAATGGAAATGTCGTCGGTGCAAAATTTGGAGTATTCGACGCCTCACTTTGATTATTTTGGTGGAAATTTACAACACAGCCGTAAATCAGTCCTCCCTTTCTCCACAACCCCTTCTTACCTCAGTGCACAAAATAGCCACTGAAGTAATAAGTGAATTAACATCAATATCCTGACAGCGTTGCCACACCAAGAGCGGCATTCAACCGGAGCATCACAGAATGACCTTTGCCACTGCATGCTTTTATTTGTATTGCAGTGTGTGTGTGTGTGTGTGTGTGTGTGTGTTCATGTCTGTGTGAGCACTGGGGTGGGAGGAGGTCTTTCGGTTGTCTAATAGACGCACTGACAGAGAGCATGTCAGAACACAGTGTCATCTGCCGCAGACAGCTAATTAGATCCGACTCTGGGGCTTTTTCATTCTCTCTTCTCTCTCCACTGCAGCCTCCTCTCTCTCTCTCTCTCTCTCGCTCTCTCTCTCTTTCTCTGTCTCTCTCTCTCTCTCTTTCTCTTTCTCTCTGTCTTTCCCTCTGCTCCTCCACAGCTCTCGGGCCAATTCCACCTCCCCTGCCCCCGGCCCGGTTTAAAGTAACACCAACCATGAAACAGATAAGACAGCAAAACACAATCCTGAATATATTAGCATTCTGCTTTTAATTAGAACTTCAGCAACAGCACCGACTACCTCCTCTCACAGAGGCAATTTTGGGAAAGTGAAATCAATTTCAGCGGCTGTGAAAGTGAGGGAGGGAAGACAGAGTCGCGGCTGAATAAATAGAGAAAATGTGGCCACTTGATTTTTCATTATGAAAGGCATCCGGTGAGATGAACGCTAGAGATTATTGTGATTACAAAGAACAGCCGCACACTCACAGCTTTTGCCCTCCCTTGACGGATGAAACACAGATTTGTTTGTTTGAACGTGGTTTTACTTGAGGGATCTCTATTTGATGTGCTTTGGGCAGTGTGTCATTCATCACTAAGTACTTTAACGCCAACCTGACCCCTTCATGAAATACACCTGTATAATGCAAAACTGCCCACAAACCAGAACATGGTAAACATATAACACGATGATGCTTTGTTAACAGTGTCCAGTCAAGTGAAACACAAAAGAGAGTAAGAAACAACAAATGTCGGCTTTATAGAATTCAGTAAAATCTGTGCAATGCAGGAGTACAGTATATTACACCCCCAGTGCAACACAGTGGTAAATTTTCTAGTATATTATGTATACTGTACATATATCATGCTGTTATGACTATATTACAATAACATTATATCTGTATGTAGGATTAAAGCTTCAGATTCAGTTTTTTTTATTTGGTCTTTGTTTTGATTGTTTTCCTTGTCAATCTGACACTGTTTTAAAACAGTTTTTTGAGCTGCTGGAACTTCATATTTCCTGAGGGGAACATTCCCATGAGGATCGAAAAAGTATCTGTCTGTCTGTCCGTCCATCCATCTGTCCGTCCTCCTACCTGCCAACCCAAGCACCCAACTGTGGGATTAATTTGGAAAAGACCAAAAAAAGGAAAAAACACCATCACTGGCAAATGGCTCCTGCCATAAACTCTTGAATTCAGGAATATAATCCAAATGGCTAGAAAAAGGCGAGAAAGTGGAATTTGTCCACTGAAGAGACTTACAGCCAGCAGGGAGCAAACGTAAAGAGACAAGACACATTCTACCAGAAAATGCTCCTGGAATCCACGAGAGTGATTCAGGAAGTGGTGTTAACTTGAACCGAATTACAGATAATTACTTCCAAAAGAGAGCGTATATTAATCTCTGATAATTGAAGGCGCAGCTCTTGCTTGTCCAATTTTGCTTGCATTTCTCGGGCCATTTACAAATAAACAAAAAATTCGTCCAGCAGACTTTGAATGTTGGATTTTTCTGCTTTTGGCCGCCACCAATCTATTAAAATATGCCTCCCAACCTCCACTATACATGCGACTCAGAGGAACTAAGACGTTTTACCTCTAAAAATCCGTGCGATGATGTCAACCATGGCTGACGTCAATCGAATTTGTTGCCAAGCAACTTGATTATCAGTCTTTGTGCATTATGATGATTTCTCGCTGCAGCCCCGATGTGCACTGGAGGCAATTTGTCTTTGCCACGATATTGTGACGATGTTATGCCTGCTTTTTTTTTCCTTTTAGCACCAGAATTTCGAGCGGATGGCTTTATCAGACATGGAGGGCGTGCTCTCTCTCTCTGTCACACACACACACATGCACATACACAAAGAGGAGGAGAGAGTGAGAGGGAGCGGGAGGAGTGTTGCCTTATGGTGCCCTGATAGACAACGGTGAGGACGGGACATGAGCACTCTGGAGGTGTATTTCGCACACCACGTTCTCGTCCTTTTTTTTGCCGTCTAAGAGCAGAGACAAGACACGGGAAGGCAGGGAAGCTGTCCCGCTCCATTCTTCCGCGTACATCAGCACGTGTTTTGTGTACTGAAGCGTCGTCCCGCTACAAGTGCGACATTTGAGAAGCATTAGTTAAGACCCCCTTTCTGTCTCTGTCAGTCTCCTTCTCCTTCCTCCCTCACCAGGGCCATCATGTGTCCCTAACGCTGCTCCCTGGTGTGGGTAGATCCTCACGACCTTGTCTTCCTCAGTGTTTTTTTTTGCGTTAGTTATCCCACATTCTTTCGTGCTCATTATTTTGCTTGACTTTTTTTTAGCTTATTTTTATTTTTTTGCACTCTTTCGCCCGCGTTTTTTTGTCTCTTGTACCTCTTGCCATCCCTTGTCTTGTTTTCCTTGCACTGTTTTTATGTTCACAGTCACTGCTTATTTGGCACCAAATCTCGTTCCAGCCTCCTCTGTCCCCTGTTTTATCGTTTTGTATTTTCAGATTCTCCGCTCTTAGCGTTAAGCTTGAATCCAGTCCAGGGGTTTGAGTCCCCGCTGTGACAATACCTCTTTGTTCAAAGAATATTGGGGGAGGTTTATGCAGATTTAATGGCCCTAACAGTTTTAACATCGCATGCACAGAGCAGAACACCCTGGTCTAAAAATGACAACTTTGACAGAAACAAAAGTCAATCCAGCGCAATGTGACACATTCTGTTTTGATGTAAGGTTGTGAAACCTCTCAGAGTGTCACTCCAAATATCTCGGCAAGGTGTGAGCTGCGGAGGAAAATGACAATGTTTGCGGGCTGTGTTGGGAGTTTCTGTGTCTGATGGATATTGTGAACTACTGTCTGACAAGAACCCAACATGAACACCCTCAAACATTAGCGGCTAAATGATTTGTGGTATTTCATTGTCCCCCATGACTGTGCATAAAGACAATTGCTGTTCATTTTTGGTTGATTTCGCTTAGTTCCTGTTCTCATTTTACAACAGGAAAACCTGCACATTGTCAATCCCTTAAGCAAACTTAAACAACCTCCTCAATTCAAGAAAAAGTGCAGATTTAACAAGCACACAATAGCAGCAGGAGTGCAACTCTTTGCTAAACTAGCTGACCTGAAATTATTCACTCCCAGTCCCTCTATCGATCATGTTAAACACTGTAAAATCAGATTTTTTCCACACAGATTCATGATCCTCTTTAATCTCTCATAGATCGCCTCAGCTCTCTGCTGGCGTTCTGCTGTCCATGTGGGAGTCGGCCTGAGTTATGGGAGTGGTTGTTAGGTTAGTAGGTTACCTCCGAGTGTGACACCTTAGGGGAGGCACGCATGCTTGTCAATATCAGAGGGAAAGGAAATGAAAGGAAGTGATTATATTCTCTGTCTCATGGATTGTGGGGGTGGTGGTGGATTGTAATTCAAAGACCGATTCCTCCCTGTCAGGAAAACTCAGTGGCAATTTGGGAAGGGAATGTTCTGCACACATTAATGCAAATTAGTGCCCGGATGATTCAGGATTATTTCTTATGGGGAACCGTTTTGGATTGCGTTCGCATCGTGTCCTGTTGATGAGCAAGGCTCACAATTTACGGAGGTAATTCTTATTGGCAGCAACAGGAAATCATTAAAGCAACAGCCCCCATCTTTAAGAGAGCACTCTAAAATGCAATTCAGGCCTTAGAATAGAGGGAATGTGAATGAAAAAACGAAATAAGATTAGCTGATCTTTAATTAACTGATAACCTTTCATGTTGCAACGCTGGTTTCTCTGATGATGACTTCATTTTCTATTTTTACAAGGTTAAATGTTGAGTTAGAAATACCCCACAACAACCTGGATTGTGCGAGTTATCCCACCAAAAATGTAAAGGCTCTGATCATTTCAAGGAGACATACAGACAGCGGAGGAGGAAAATTTGATGTTTTTGCACAGCACCTTTCCTGCACGTGATCCTTTTTTAGTTGTCATTCAGTGCTTTGTCGTCTGCACGGCCAGAGAGCAGCGCACATTCATCAAGGCTAACCAGCCTAACATGAATTAATAGTGTCAAAAAAATAAATGAAAAAGTAGAAATTTACCAAGCACACAATCATGCCTTCCTGGACCACAAATGCAACATTTAATGGCCCAGTGCTGATGGTGGTGGGTCTGGAAATGAGTGGATCAGATCTCCAGGACCATGAACCTTAAAATCATCAGTTTAATGAGAGAGCAGACTCTCACTCCGTGGTTGACTGATAAAGCCAGAGTCAGTAAAAAAACAAAGCTAACCCAGAACAAAGAACTGAGCGAGTAAAGGGAAGCATTTCATGATGTGAAGTAGTCTGATCATTAAGTATGTAATAAAAGATCGCTGGAAAATAAACAAAGGAATAAGGTTGCTAAAGAGCAAATCTGCCGAGGGGCAGAAGTTACACACACAGGCATTAAAAAAAAAGATGACATGAGGACAATGTGAACCACAGATGGACAAAGACAAAGTGAAGGTGAGAGGTGAGCAGTAAATACACACGGGGACATTCAACAAGGGACGGACAGGGAGGGAGCAAACGAGTCAATGTGGGACAGGTGAGGAAGGGAGGAGAGGACACACCCATGAGAAAGGAGGGGACAAGTGAATTTTGGAAGACAGTGTTTGTGAGCAGAATGACATACCAAGGAAGAAAGGAAGAAGAAACCAAATGAGACAATATAAATTCAAAACAGACCTCAGGATCCTGATCTAATGATACAAAGACTCGGGACACCATGACAGTGTTTGTGGGCTTTGCACACGTTTTTCACTGATAAAAGTTTCAACCTGTTTGGCTTCTGAATACATGAATAATAGGGTCTTTTTCGACACCTCTAAAAATGTTGCCTGAGTCAGTGGCTTTTGTTGGCACACGTGGTTTTAGCTAAGATGTGAGAGAGGCACCAGCACGTCGAGTTGGAAGTGCGCAGCGACCGCTGTGCAGCGAGGTTGAAAAGAAAGAAAAATGTTGTTCATTGTCATTGACTTTGTCATAAAATGCAAACAATTAAACCCTCATCTTTATTTCTTGAACCCAGTAAATACATCCCCTTGTTTTTCGTACCTCTCTGAACAAGTTGTTGTGCTACTGTCCTTCCACCAGTTGCCAATATTGTCTGCTCGTAGAGGGATTATCTTTCCTTAAATCCCCAATCTCATGGGTTCTTGTTTTCCTTCTGAAAATTCTTAAGTTTGTAGGGGAGGGGTTGTGTCTGTAACCGCACAAATGCATGCCGGGGCCCGGGATTGTTGCTTATTGATTGACTGTGGGTTTTACCCTTGTATTTTGACTTTTCTGTGGAGAAGGATCTACGAAAGGGAATTTTGTTGTTGGACCCGATGAAATATGAATTAATTGACACCCATAAACACATGCCCAGCTTGTTCCCATGAGAACAAACAACATAAGGATTTCTCAGAACAATTCCCACCACAACCTTTATGTTCACAATTTGTTGTGTATCTGGCAACAAGCACAAAGATATGTGCACACACCAGTTCATAAACGTACAGATTTCTGTACAGCACTGAAGATTGCACCAAGGATCGTAGCCATAACTCTCAGAAGGGGGGTTGAGTTTATGATTATACATTGTATATCTGTGTTTGAATACTGTGTGTCACATCCTTTACACCCTCCATTGTCGCGTGTGGACCTCCGACTCTTTGCAAATCTGCTCATATAAGCGCCAAAGGAACTTGGAAGGGACTTGGAGTGGACTTAGCAATCTTATTTCTGATGGAATTGATGTATGACTGCAGACAACTGGTGCATGCTTATCTCAACAAACTCCCCAGGCAATTTATACAAGCCATCCTTTCTGCTCTATGTGTGTTGTCCACTCACATTTTTGGATCCAGCATGTCAGCGGACTTGTAAGAGGTAAAAAAGGGACCTTGACGTTCTGGCATTCATACTAATGACATTTAAATACAACACTCAAGCTGTATGGGAAGAATCTGTACTTTCCTCACCATGTGGGGTTTGAATCACTTTGTGAACTCATGAAATCTGATCACAGCTTGGGTATACTGTAAGTTTATCATCCAAGCCAATATAGTAATAAAAGAGAGAGGAAATCAAACCATTTCATGGGAAGTGAAGAGATCAAACATGCTTGTCATAGCTGTGGAATCAAAGTGAAATTTTCTGTGCAAACACCGCTTCTTAATGATTCTGGCATTGTTTGATTGACAGGGCAGAAAATATCCGAATAAGACAATCACACCAACAATCCACAGTAACAGTTCTGTGTGGACATGCTCATAATAGAAATGTCATGTTGCAATTTATGTTACATGTTGCTATAATCTTAAATCAAGGTATTTTCCAATCTAACTCCAAACAGAAAGTTGCTGTCCTTGCTATTGTTGAAAGCATTTCTAATATTTCTGTTGTTTGGAATCCTTGTGAGTCAGAATGAGGGACTTTTGAATCATTCATTGCAACTCCTTCCTTTTGAGTAATTATGATTAGAGTGTTTCATATTTTCATTTCTGCCATAAAAACAAATAGTCGAAAGTCAAAGACACATCAACTACTTCATGGTGCAAAAGACACTGGGGAACTTCAAAACACCTTCACATGTTGAAATGAATGAACATTAAAAAAAGGGAAAAAAATAATAATTTGGCTTTTAGTTGAAGAAAGTTTTTTTCTCCTTTCTCAGTCTTTTTCACCCTGAACATCATCATTAGATTTTGCATTTAACTATGCTTGTGGTTCATGCTTACATGGGTATCTCAATCCAAACATGTTCAATAACCACCCATTGTAAGGTGTATAATCAATGATAACTTGTGAAAAAATAAGTCAAGCAAATCTCCTCATTCTGGCACTGTGATTCTCTGTGATTTGTGGTGTTTTCTTTCCCCTCTGTGCTCTTGTCTCTATTTTACCCTGCCTGAGGTCCACCAAGGTTTCAAACTAGTCTTGACAGTAGTGTGGAACTCAGCCCAACAATAAATTGCTGAGTACTATTCCAACCTATGAGATGTGACTGGTGGCAAGGGCTGCAGGCGTCTGCGGTTACTGATGTAACTGAAGTTGTTACTTGGCTGGACAGTGAATAAATATAGTTAGTAATGGGTCACAATGTTGAATCACTCCAGGCCATGAAAATACCGCAGAATTGTCTTAAGGAGGAGAGGAGGAAAATAACGGACACTCTGTAATGTCCTGGACACTTTTCTCCCCAGGGCTACAGGCCCCTTATATGAGACATTGGCGACTTTAGACGCCATAGCGGGTAACCCCCGCCCTTTCCTCCACAATACTGCATATGCTGACATCCACGGTGTGTTCTGTATCTAAATTTATCAAAGTTGTAACCGAGCAAAAGCCTTTATTTTTAGAAGTGTTGGTTTCTATTTTACGCCCTCTGAAACCATTAGTTTTCTCCTGCACTTCTTCTCATGGCCAAGCCCCCTGACACCGCCTCACCTCGATGTTTCTGTCTGTCTGTCTTTCATCTTTGTCACACACAGAGGATATTTTCTCACAATGACCCGCAACCTTTCTAATTACGAGCCTCTCCCACAGGAAAAGGTGGTTGCCAGGGGTTGGTAGAGTTCACTGAACCTGAAAAATGTACAGCTGTTATCTTTGACTGGTGGCCAAAAACAAAATTGGAGCGTCATGTAGAATCAACCGGGTGTAAATCCTATTTGCCTGAAATCCAGAGCTGGCTTTTTTTTTTTTTTTTCTAATATTCATTTGTTAAGTTGACGATTATAGATCTGACATGAAGCTAAACATTCTATTATTAGCAGTCTAGTGACAATTGCTAATGAATACAGCACATGAGCGTCAGCATTAACTTTCCTGTTACCTTTCCTGTTTCATGTCATAAACAACTCACCTCGATAATTAGCAAGCTTTGCCATACAGAGCTGAAAAAAAAAGCAGCGATCCACTATCAAGGTAAGCACAGTAAAGGAAACATTTTATTTTATTTTACACAGTGATTAAACATTCACACAGGCAAGACCACATGCTTAAAATGTGCTTGACCGACTCGTGGGATTGAAGACACAAACACAGTGATCAAACAAGGGAAGCCATCTTTGAACGATGTAGGAATCTGTCCTACATATTATACAACATTCTCAGAAAACATTTCAATTTAATTCGCTACAATTACCAAAACAGCTGAAAATATTGACTAAGATTCATTTTGATTAAACAACTAGGAACAATCTCGTCCATCAGCCATGAGAGATGCAATGACATGCTGACTGTACATCTTTTCAAGATTAATTATTTTGCTCAGTCAGAAATCATTTTTCTCCTTTATAGCTACGATTTATGAATATCAAATCAAAAGCTGAAGTATGTGTACAATGTGCTTCTACTTCAAACTTGTTTTTCTTCTCTCTCTCTCTCTCTCTCTGAATGGACAAATGTCGCTATTCATACGATTTCTCATTCCACCGCCGTGCTGTCACGCTAATGGCGAAGCTGCGGCGTCTCTGCGGCACAACGCAAGATGCAGCTGTCAAAATGAAGGAGATACTGTAGCTCAGAGTTTGTGGGACAATATTGAAAGTTGAATGGGAATTTCTTGACCTGTCAGATAACGCGAGTATGTTCACCCATACAATCTCATATCACGCCGACACACACGCGCGCACAAAATGTTGTTTGTCCGATAGGATCAATGATTCACTACAAAACTTTATCACTGTTGTACTTTCTTTATCTTACTACTGCCCGCGTTTCTACGAGGTGTAATTTTCCCTTTTGAGTGATAGTGATGCCACCTCACAGCGTATTTTCTCTGTATATTGTCATAAAAATGCCAAAGTGTGTGCATTATCCCGTGAAGCAATCTGGCTTTGATACAGGGGAACAACAGAGTGATTTCTGCAAAAACAAGTGGAACACAACATGTCTAATACTGTAGTTTCATCTGATACGCTTCAGAGTAAACTGAGCTCTAATCACCCATGGGAGGTATCACAACAAACCAGACGATCCCATTTTTTTCCCGTGCACCCCATGGCAATGTAAATAATCAGGCTGATGGCACGCACATCCTTTACCGTAACTGCGAATGCGGCAAGTTAAAAGGTGACAAATGTCATTAATGCCTCCGCACGGTTTGTCTGCATCCCCTCAGGTCAGTGTCACGTCAGATTGTGATGAAGGTGAAACAGTTGAGATGTTTCAGGAGAGTTTACCAGGACTGCACGACCCCATCTGATAATTACAACTCCTTGTCACACAGTGCAAAGTGGCGCTAATCACTGATCCACAATAAACTGCTGTGTCTCTCCCACAGCTGGCACAACACCGGACTGTGCAGCGAAGCGCTCGGGCCGCTGTTGTGCCAAACATACCTGCAAAGTGTGTTCACCAGCTGTCTCTCTGCCCCAGCTGGCGTGGGGCCGGCATCTGTATTCCAACTCTAAAACGCTCCCGCTCAGAGAAGCCATCTCTGGACAGCGTTACGCCTGAGTGGGCCGGAACGGTTGTTTTGTCAATGTTCTGGCTGGGTTGAGGCTTCCTGATCCTGTTTTTTTCGACCGCGCCGACACTTAAACAGCTTCCTGGCTGGACAACCTGGTGGTCTGTCAGCAGTAACATCTGAAATTTCAAACAGTTCATTTGCGAGCAGCATCTCCTGATGAGTCGGTCGCCTCTCTGCCACTTTCTGCTCATCGCACCTCAGCGTCTGTCTCATCACGTTCGCTTTACAGATTTGATTAACAGCCCTTACATACATTTACGCGAGCTTTGCACGCGTAAATGTGCGACTTTGTCGAGAGAGGTGGTGTAGAATTGTATGTTTTTTGTTTTCGGGGCTGTTGGTGTGAGAGTTGAGCAGCTCTCAATACGGCTTTCAAATGTGCTGGAACATGCATTTCTCACAGTTTTGCAAATGTATCTTATATTTTTTGCAAAGCAGCTCCAGGTTGTTAATGCCTCAGGCACAATTACTGTTTTTGGAATGTAGAACTGTGTTTGTACATTGAGTACAATTTCGATGGCAAACATCCGCACAGTCAAAGCCAGAAAGAGGAAAGTAGTCTGGATGTGATTGTTTTCTCAATATCAGCCACAATTTAATGACTTTCTCTCCGATCCTGAGAAATATTACGTACTGTCAAAGACCAAATGTCAAAATATTGCACATGAAAGCGGGCCCGAAAAAATAAGAAGGCAAGACAAACACATCCACTCCCACAACACATCTGCGCCAAAGTAAATACAAAAAAAGAGCAGGCACATCTCCCTCTTGTCTCAGCTTGTGAAAAAGACTGAAAAAGTTCTATTCTACCTCAACAACACAAGTCGGAAATAATGATCTTTAAACATGTCACGTCATCACAACACAGTACCTGTGAAGCCAAACCAGCTGATAAGCTTTCTGCATTAATCATTTGCTGAAAATAATGGGTGACGACATCTCTGCGTGCTTTGATTTAACTCACTTAGCCACTCGTAATTTTGGCAGTGAACATCTTAAATACAAACTCCATCGGTAGCAGCGAGCAGCCAAACATCAGCGTTCTCACCAGAGAGCTCAGTTGTATTTGGGGTTTTGGGTTTTGGCCCACTATGTCAGAATCTCCTCCAGAAACAGTGTTATGCTTTTAAGCCTCTGGTGAATTTGGATGACCGTGCACAATCACGCAAACACGCTCACACACACACCCAAACCCACACACACACACACACACACACACACACACACAAGCATGCACGCACACACACACACGTGCACACACAAACCAAAGTGGTCCACGAGATACTTTTTTAGCATTCTCCAGGGAACAAAGATCACTGGAACTGACGCAAGCTATGAAAGATTTACAATCAGCAAATAAATTCTGGATCCAGCATTGATTTGATTCATTGATTCATTTCCACAGTTGTTTCGCTGGCGGCTGTATGATGTTATCAAGTTAATTTGTGTAGCTTTTATTTAGACTGTGTTCCCCAATTTCTACTTTATGTAATTACAAGCTCAGGCCTGCGGGGCGATGCACGGTTTTCAAAGTGTGTCTCAACTAAATGGGATTAGCACCACAATGTGTGTGTCTGTCGTCCCTGATGTATGTTTGAGTCCATTGTTTAACTAGGCTAATGGTGTGCAGGTCATTGTGACTTATTAGCATTATTCATGACGAGCATCATTCAGCATTAGAAGCGTTTGTTGTTTCAAAGAGGGGGAAACCACAAGTTTTCTGTTGCAGCACACACACACACACACACAGAGAGAGAGAGAGAGAGACACAGGCTATGATTGTGACTCCTGTGTTGAGCAGTTTATTTCCACTCATGTTTCCCGCGGGGCTCCGTGCTATGCTGACCGTGCTTGACCTCTATACTGAGGACTTGACTCAGCTTAATGGTGGTGCTAAATGCTCGTCTTACCGCTTCTTCTCACGCTGCAGCTGATGCTGCAGCATTTTATCCAGTTACCCAGCGCGGTGTGATGACAATGCGCCGCTGCCGGCTGGGTGGGACTATTGTGGCCTCCTGCATAACGAGGCTGTTTGCTGTACACACTGATATGAATAACACACTAATAGTTTGCTTCCTGTTGGGGTTCTTTCTGCCAGCATGGCGCATTGAACGTTTTGCCTGTGGGATGGCGAATAGATACACGTAATTGTGATGTAATAAGTTATCAATAAACGCAGAAAGCAGAAGTGGCACAAATATAAACCAAGTGGGGGAAAAAACTGAATCCATTATTCATCAGTCTCCAACTTTAATGGATGTATAATGAAAACCTATTATGGTTACTCTGACTTAATGCGAGTAAAAGTGTGTCTTGTTCAGTTGTGGCATAAGCGAGGCATCACCTCTATTTA
Organism: Carapus acus; assembly: GCA_900312935.1. Lineage (NCBI taxonomy): Eukaryota > Metazoa > Chordata > Actinopteri > Ophidiiformes > Carapidae > Carapus > Carapus acus. Next base: position 73,373 of record OMPJ01008862.1, on the reverse strand, counting down.
GTGAAAACATACACATATTTATGGCACATTATTTGACTACATGTCATCATCATAGCTTGTACTGAAATGTGAAAAATCAAAGTGGTTGCACAAAATAGCTCATAGCTAAAAGTGTTTGGTTGAAATTTGGGGGATGAACGCGATCGAGTTATCTGTTGATTTTGCTAGCAGCCCAGATTAAAATGGATTTGATACCAGGCAGCTGACAACATAAAATGTCCCGGATTAACTTCACTATGCTGCGGCAAAAATACCAGGCTGGCATTTTCATAAATTAAAGCAAAGTATTCCATACTCTGTCTTCTTTGACAGAATATCCCCACTTTTGGCTTTTGTTTTGGGTGGATGTTTAAATTTGGTTCTTTTTCCCTTCCTTTGTTTTCATGCAACTGAGATTGAAAATAAACGTTAACTTTGCAACTGCGAAATGGATTTCACTCATTACATTTCCAGCATTGGTAGCGTTGCAATTTAGGATAACACTTATTTAAAAAAGGGAGTCATGGAGAGGGGATTCTTAGCTTAGCTCAGCTTTGCAGACTAAAGAGGGGACTCTGCATTGTCTGTGTTTTAAGGAGTTCAGAAGAGTGCATAGTTTCTATTTCAGGTCTGTTGCTATAACCTCAAGAATACATGAATTTGAAGGATGAATAAAGATTGTGTTCAATTCGTGTTTGATTTTTGCCTCGTGAAATGATGTGGGTTTTATTCACTCCATCCATTTGCATCCATCCGACAATAATTACATTTTCTTTGTAAGATTTTATACCTGATGGCTCTTGAACAGCTGCGAAATGCAGAATCTGACCAACATCGCCGTCATTTTTTCTGTCTCTGTGCCAGTCGCCTGGTTCCCGCTCCTGCTCGGTGCCGTACATTTATCGCACACAGCCTCGAAAACAAATTCTTTTTCCGCACGCCCTTTTAGTGTGTGTACCATGCTGCTCAGAACGTTTTGTTCACCAGATTTAAAAATTGGAGTCTGCCTCTGCCGTGCTTTCATGTGGTGCGTTCCTTTTTTTCTGAGATAAAGTGCTGCATGTAGGCCTTGTTCTAAGTCAGGGAAAAATTCTACAAAAAAACCCAAATATCGAAAAACTGAGAAAATAAGGAACAAGTGTACAACATCTTGAGGTGTTGGGGGATTTTCCAGCTGCACAGTTAGAGCACGATGGGAGGTTGTAATGTGCCTGTGTTGACTGAGGACGGGTCAGATCAAATAGGCTATAAAGTTCTGCAATCACCATTATCCTCAGCGATATATTGGGGTGACTGTGGGTCAAAGTTTCAATTTACTTTCCCAGAATTGCGACTCAACTGCAGCTCGCATCAACACCTCTTATGCAAATGTTAACAAACGCATAGGCTCACTTTGCATATTCAAAAGCCAAATGGCACCTGATGAGACTCCCAAACAGAGCGAAGCGTTCCGTAAAAGATATTCATGTTACCTCTCCACAAAAAAACAGACTCCATTTTTGGAGCCAACCCATAAAGCTCCTCTTTGTCTCTATTCAGATGCATATGAGCTCCACATTTTGCCAGCAAGCCGCTGTAACTTGCATTAGATGGCCTAAGAAGACATAGTGACCTCTTAAAATTCATTAAAATGTCAAAGCTTGAAATTTCTACACTATTTTTTTTTTTTTGTACGGCAGCGCCAGGCGTGGTTACCACCAGGCACAGTGGGTTGCTGTTCGTTTGCTGAAGTCATTTACGCAGATCTTAAACCCTGAAATTATGTGCTCACGCCTGGTAACAGACCCAATCAGAGCGCGCTTCATTTCTCCACCCGGAGAACTCACTTCACACTTGCACGATACACACTGTGGTACCTACGACTATGGAGACGATGAGGGGTGGGGGAGGATTCATCCCCTCTCGAGCTAATTTCATCATTTGTCTTGACTATGACCAAACCACAAATGTGTTATGCAATGAGGTGCACGGTTCATGTGGATGTGCCGCAGCATTGCAGTCAAACAATGAGAGAGCAAACACAACAGTAACACTTCATGTGAAGTTGCAGTACAGTTACATTATGGCATTTTCAATGAAATCTCTTAAAGTGCACTCAAAATGCATGTGCGTTTCATGTACAAAATAATTGTTTGTTGCTTTGCATCTCAAAATAACACTTTTCTTTTTTTTAACCAAGCTGTATAAGCACCGAGCAGTTATTACCGAGTCTTTGCAAGCAGTTGTTCAACGATGTAAAAGTCAAAAGTATGTCATTCAACTTCCACACTCCTGGGACTGCTTTAAAAATACGCATTCCCGTGAACAATCGCTTTAGAAATACATCATTTGCAAAGGAGATGAAGCTGTCCAGGCGAGCGCATAAAATCCATAACAGAAGAAAGTATATCTCCTCTGAAGTGATTACTGATTGATCATGGAGGACATGTCGCGTATAGTGGGAATCAGCCTAATGCGCTTTGCTGTGGTAAGTGATATTGTGGGCCGGGATTTAGTTGCAAGGATGAGCCACAGAAATGATTCCGCCAAATAATAAGCAATCTTATATCAATAAATCTGTTGGTAACTGATGCACAAACGCAGGTCATGGTTGATTGGCAATTAATGATGGATAGTTGAAAGCAGATCCAGGCAGCAGATCTATGCATGATTCCGGTGAAGAGGATAGATGACGGTAATTAGTACAACCAATGCTTAATTTTGATGAGGTATTGACCTATTTTTATAGATTTGTTTTCATGTAAATATATGTGTTAGATTGTAGCGATTTGCCACATTAACTTAGAACTCAATACAGAATTTTCCTGTCCATTTCCTGTCTTATGATGTTTACAACTTCCAGATTATTTGATCATCTGTATCCCACCCTTATTTTTCAAATTTTGGAGAAATGGACCATCAGCGATAAATACAGTATATGTTTGTGTTGTTTTCAATAATTGTATGCTCTCATCATGGTGGGTGTGCATGATCATCATAGTCAGATTATGAGTGTCTTACCTTGGCTGGCGAGATGGAATACGATGTATTTCCTGGCATCACAATGCAAAGTAGTGCAGGTGATACATTACAAATACAAAAAGCTAAAAAGTCTCATTGGTAGTTAAGCACACTTCTGAACTGTCATTCAGTGTAGGGTGGTACTACAATATTTCTGGGGTATCGCGGTAAAGGAGGAGGAATAGTCGGAGAAAGATTTTAAGCCGCCTGGTTGGATTTCAAGCTCCTACTTAAGAACAGCTTGTCCTTCCTGAATGTTTACCGTCAGCACGAGTGAGCGATGAGTTGTGGAGGTGAGGTCAGTGTAGAGGGCTGTGGATAAAAGCACTCTGCGCGTGCAGCTGATGCATCTCAACTCCATACGAGGAGAGAACTAATTCAAAACTAGGGTCGCTTATGCAATCAGATCGACAATGATTCAAAAGTGCTCGGCCTCTAAATCTTCATTCAGACAAAATGATATTTCATAAAGATGTTGGACTGGTCCCTTTCCATATGGAATTGTCATATTTTGTCAGTGTTACCTACATTCATACCTGCAGTTCTATCGCATCAAGAGTTAAGTTGATTCTGCTTGATCAAAAAACAAAACAAAACAAACAAAACGAACAATACCTTCATTTCTTATTGCATGACATCATGGACTGTGCAAGGACATGAGGGCAACAACGAAGTTACCTTGGATGTTCTATGCTGAGTGCATCTGCCACTTTTATTTGGTCTGCGTCTGCCTTTCCTTTATGTGTGTGCGTGTGTGTGTTTTGGAGGTGAGAATGGGTGGAGGTGGGCTGTGCTGACCCTGACAGGAAAAGAACAGCCTTTAATAACAAACGTCAAACTCAGCAGGGAGCCTGCGTTTGATTCCATTGCTGGAGGCAAAGCTGTCTGAATATTACCCAAACTCCCCCTGTGCCATTGTAGGAGGCTTCGTCTCACTATCTTGGTTCTTCATCTTTTTATTGGCAGCAGGAGGACTCAGGTTGTGGGTGAAAAAGGGTGTGTGCTTATATTGCGTGACTTGAAAGAGGCCTAGTTGAAAAGGGCACTGCACTGCTGGCAATGGCCGTTGTATGTGTGTGTGTGCGTGTGCGTGTGTGTGTGTGTGTGTGTGTGCATGTGCGTGTGTGTGCACACGCCTTTGTGCAGGCACTTGTGGGGAGGCAGTCTTTCTCTCAGCCTGCAAGCTGCCTCAGAGGGCAAAATAAACCATTCCTCAGCTGCCCCCTGACCTGGAGGTTGGGCAACAGTGTGGAAAGTCCCTCCAGGCGGAAACATATAGAGATCCAAGCAAAGCAGGCGAGTCGCTCAGCGCTCTTGTCGCAACGCTGATTTGTAGCAAACTCCCTCAGCCTCAATCGCCTCATCAATCAAGGCGGCGAGCCCATTGATGGAAACACAAGCACTCCGAGATCCTTTGCCCTCTCATGCAGCGCGCATGGCATTATTGCCCACATATTTTATTCACACCCCGCCAACGGTTTTACGCGGAGGACCACGGGGACGAGAACGTTCATGTAGCAGTAATTCTAATGTGAGTTTTGAGGGTGGAATCACACACAATATTTATGGGGAGTTTGCACGCGCATTATGACAAATCAATACAGAGCCGAAACAGGAGGTTGTCTTGGCACGTGTGCGGGGGCGGTTGACAATGGAGGAGGATGCGATTTAGATAGATCTGCGGCGGATTGTTGTGAACGCACGCCGCAATTACCAATTGAGACGGATGTCGCACAACAACACATTTTCGCAAATAACAGGGCAACATGACGAAGGATTTGACTAAGTTCGAACGAGAAGTGTGACCTGAGGCTTTTTCATGTTTGGCTGTGCGATGGTTGAACACAATGGAGCCATGCACACAGCCACTGCTTTTGTGAGACAAAGCGAGATGAATGTATTTCTTTCTGTGACAGTCATCACATCAACATGTCTTACCTCTCCTTTCCTTTTCTCCCCTGTCTTGTACCTCCCTCTCCCCTTGTCTCCTTTCTCCTAACTTACCTTTTTCTCCCTTCCTTTCCTTCGCCTTCCCTGGTTCCATCTTTAATTGAAAAAGAAATGAGTAAGAGCACAGTTGCAATAAGAATAATTGACATACTTTTGAAGAGCAGGCGTAAGCCTTTAATTCAATAACATGGCAGATTATGGGGGCTTAGATTCCACCTTCGCTTGGAGTGAGCCCAGTGGGGAATGGATCCATTTGGCCTGAAAACACGACGGTGGGCGGGAGAGAGCAGCAATGGCTTAGGAAATAACAAATGCCATGAGTGGTCAAAAAGGCACCTTGAGTCACAGAGGCACTACAGCACTTCTAAAGCCCTCCATGCACGTCCATCCATCCGATCTTTAATGATCTTGTCGCCAGAATGTCATGTCATGTGCTCGGATCAATTGCTTTTACAGCCTATGTAGAGAACCTGGTGTTCTACAAGGTGGCCTAATTATAATCATGCCATGCATGTACTCGCATATTATGGATTTCATATGCACTCCATGTTTATTAAAGCTCTTATTCCGCACGTCCTCTGGATCGCATGTGTTAACCCGCAGCAGCGCACTCTTCCGCTTGCTATTAGGTTTTCTTTCGCCGTTGTTCTGTCGATGGTTGCAAATCATTCAATTAAGCATAACATTGAAATGCTTATGAATTTGCGGTTTATTTCACAAGCTCCACAGAAGTTCCATGTTTTTGCTGCTACTGTGCCCACGATATGTTTTAAGAAACATGTTCTCTGTAAAGGTCCCTCACAAGTGTTCATTAAGTACAAACGTTTGACTTTTCAGGGTGTTGAGTAAAATAAACAGAACGTGTTAGTGTATTCCAGCACCTCCACTCTTGGTGCTTACTTTTACCTTCTGTGGGATTTTTTATGCATCCTGCAGAAATCGTGCTATCCCATTAACCGATGATTGGAAGAGTAAGTATGAGAACGTGCACATCGCTATGCATGATTTGAGGCCTCAACATGCTACATATGAATCAGAACCTGAGACGGACACGCGATGATGGCCAAAGCAGAGTGATTCAGGCTGGTTTGGGATTCATTGCCCCCCGGGCCCCCGAGGAGGAGCCTCGTCATTTCTCTTCCTCCTGCCTCCTTCTGGGTGTAATTGGACCGGCGTGACATGATTGGCTGCATCAGTGGTTGAGCTCTGCCTGCTGGCCTCACGACTCCAGCGCGGAAGTGACATTTAGAGATGCTATAAGCAAGGAAAGGTCTCTGCTCTTTTTTGTTTCTCACTTCCACTTTTTTTATCTCGTCTCTCAGCCAAAATTGTTTCAAAAACACTGTAGCGGCTTGTGAGGCCGATGACGTGACTTCTGTGGTTTTTTTTCTCACAAATCACAACTCTTGCCAACTGCTCTCTCGGGTGAATCTGAGGGAGAGAGGAGATTCACAATTCTAGAGCTTTCTTGTACATGTTCTTCGGCCCGGGCAGCTTCGCCCTGCTTTGCCTCTACCATAATAAACGACAGCTTTTGCTGAAAACTGTGCAATGTTGTGTGACTAATTTGCAACAGTTGGCCCCCATTAGTCACAGTTGCCTTGTAAATAATTTTCTTTCTCGGATGACTGACTGAAATTACTGAATGTGCGCAAGCACAATCCAAAAAATATGTCAATCTAAGGAGGTGATGGGGAGTGAGACACAAAATCAGAGAAATCAGTCCTCAAATGTTACACCATGATACAAGTGAGCTCTGTCTGCTCTCAGTTCTAATCCTCCTGCACTGTTGCCAATTCTGTATATCCTCCTAAATATTTGTTTTGGGTTGTAACGATAAATGTTTAGACTCATACAGTATGTTGCTATGGTATCTAATGAGTTGGCTACATACGTTAATACAACATTAATAGACTGGATGTTTGCTATTCTATATGTTTACCACCTAATCGTGGAGCTGAACACAACACCAAACATCATCTCCTAGGAATTTTTCAATTATTCATGAAATAGGCATTTTCCACCGCCAACGTCTTGCTGGAGTGTAGCCTGCTACGAAGTGGGAATACACAGAATGATACAGAAACACTGCAGCCAATATTACGACTCTCACAATTGTTTGTGAGTTAAGGCAGCGCTTGTCCATCTTTTGTGAAACAAAGTATACCAATGTTTTCTAAAGGTACATTTGCACTGAATATGCTATATACTGCATTTTAAACGCACCCTTTTCTGCTGCAGTTGTTTACACACACTACTGTTCAAAAGTTTTAGAACAACCCCACATTACCAGAATTTTATTGCAAATCATGCAGTCTAATGTTTCAGTATACTCTGGAATAAAGATATAGAACAGATACGCAATTTGAGTAAATCGTACAATCAATTTAGAAATCAAAATGTACTCCAAACTTTGGACCATTAAAGAATTTCTGTATCACTCTTAACTGCCAGGGGCCTTTGATGTCCTGGATCACCAGATCAATGGATCAATTAAGTACCTACCTACCTACCTATCTACCTACCATTTGTTGTAGTCGGAAAAAAATTGAATAAATGCAAATTTCCATCCGCCTTGAGTTTAAGACCAGGATTTGAACAATAAGTGTCATTTTGCAACAATACAAAGTTGGTCCAACTCTCAGTTAATCAACTCTCAGTGAATTAGCATGTTTTTTGAGGGAGCAACTGAAGGCTTGAAACACGGTCCTCCACCCAATTTGTACAAGTATGAATAGTTTTTATGCAAAATAAAAATGTTTGTAACCTCACTGACCAAATGAAATTAGAGAAACAGTGCACCGACTGTCTGCCACTGAAACCGCCACCGTTTACCCACAATCAAAGGATAAAAAGACAGTCACTGTCTCCATCACCCACCGTCTCAAAGCCAAATGATGGACGCTCGAGCCCAATACACAGGGAGTGAATTTGATTTATGTGGCTCATCAGCGCTGAGGTTGGAATTTTTTCGGGGAGATTTGATATTGAAAATGAATGCTGTTTGTGCTTTGGTCTCACAGCTCCTCTCTCAGCACAGCTGACAGAGAGGGATGTGGGCAGCTGCAAACAGATCAAATAGAACAAAGCGTGTGCTTCTGAAGGCTCACGCTTCTGCGTTGTAAAGTGACATTTACCCGATTGATGGGCGTCTCAAGGAGAATTGTTGGGACATACATTGATCATGCGCGCAATCCCCGATGTGCAGGAAATGTACGTCACTCTGCCATCACGCAAAAAAGACAGAGTCCATGAAAGCGTTTGTTTTAACGCATTAACCTCAATACTGCCTGGAGAGATTTGTCAGCCACTATCTCGCTTTACAGTTTGTGCCCAAAGCCAACAAAGGGAAGGAGGACTTTACTCTGACCTTTGTATACCAGCTCATAGGTAGTCCACAACAATCCAATATCCAGATAGCATCTATTGAGTTCAGTTCAATTTGAAAAACCATGCACACCCACAATTTTTCCCCCAAAAAATATATGTGCCACACTGAATTTTGCGCTCTAGGTCAAGAATTTTGATATTCCCTCACTCGCACGTTGTGTGAATGGTTTTAATATGACCAAACCAAAAAAAAAAAAAAAAAGACAAATGCAGGGCTTTGATGGGACAAGACAGTGGCCAGTGGTTCTATCCTGAAACTAAGGTCGTTGAAGGTTAGCAGCAACATTTTCTAAAAGAGGTGCATCACAATAGCAACTGGTACA